>NW_025568547.1:0-66599 GCF_020424385.1 Procambarus clarkii | reverse complement strand
TTTAGTACGAAACAAAATGCAAGAAAACTTGCTTAAAATGCAATATTATGCGAAATTCTGAGATTTGAAGGCCAAATCACATATCGTGATACTACATGAAATAGTATCGAAATATTGGTAAAAATGAATATATTTACGTAATATCAAACTACATGAAAAACGTGAAAAAAGTCACGATTATACCAAATTTGAGGATTTTAACTTCGAATCATAGAGCGAGGTTTCGTACTATTTAGATCCATGAAAAGACATATGACAATGTTGTTTCCAATACAAATGATAAAAATCAATGTGTTTTCATTAGAATTAACTAAAATGTTCCTGATTTTCCGTTTATATTACCGATGGAAGATGTACACGTAAAACCGCTCTAATCCGGCTGAAACGTCGATATATGCAATAAAAACAGAACTTCTCCCCTTTTCAATATCTTACTCAGTATTTTAACGAGAAACAAATAGATGATTGAAAATGAAGTATTTAAGGTTATTTTCTAATCAATTATGTGTTTGCATCATTTTTATCGTATATTTAATGAATTAATAACAATAAACTGAAAATTCACAAAAACGTGTAAAAACGGCAAAATATTGCCTAATTCGATGATATTTTATTAAATCACATAAAGGAAAAGGGGATGATAAACGTCAAAATATTGCTAAATTCGATGATTTTTCGTACGAAACAAAATGCAATAAAACTTGCTTAAAATGCAATATTATGCGAAATTCTGAGATTTGAAGGCCAAATCACATATCGTGATACTACATGAAATAGTATCGAAATATTGGTAAAAATGAATATATATACGTAATATCAAACTACATAAAAAACGTGAAAAATCACTATTTTACCATATTTGAGGATTTTAACTTCAAATCATAGAGCGAGGTTTCGTATTGTTTAGATCCAGAAAAGACATATGACAATGTTGTTTCCAATACAAATGATAAAAATCAATGTGTTTTCATTAGAATTAACTAAAATGTTCCTGATTTTCCGTTTATATTACCGATGGAAGATGTACACGTAAAACCGCTCTAATCCGGCTGAAACGTCGATATATGCAATAAAAACAGAACTTCTCCCCTTTTCAATATCTTACTCAGTATTTTAACGAGAAACAAATAGATGATTGAAAATGAAGTATTTAAGGTTATTTTCTGATCAATTATGTGTTTGCATAATTTTTATCGTATATATAATGAATTAATAACAATAAACTGAAAATTCACAAAAACGTAGAAAAACGGTAAAATATTGCCTAATTCGATGATATTTTGTTTAAATCACATAAAGAAAAAGGGGATGATAAAAGTCAAAATATTGCTAAATTCGATGATTTTTAGTACAAAACAAAATGCAAGAAAACTTGCTTAAAATGCAAAATTTGCGAAATTCTGAGATTTGAAGGCCAAATCACATATCGTGAGAAAACATGAAGTAGTATCGAAATATTGGTAAAAATGAATATATATATGTAAAATCACACTACATGAATAACGTGAAAAAAGTCACTATATTACCATATTTGAGGATTTTAACTTCAAATAATAGAGCGAGGTTTCGAATTATTTCATTCCAAGAAAAGACATATGACAATGTTGCTTCCAATACAAATGATAAAAATCAATGTGTTTTCATTAAAATACTATAAAATGTTCCTGATTTTCCGTTTATATTACCGATGGAAGATGTTCACGTAATACCGCTCTAATCCGGCTGAAACGTCGATATATGCAATAAAAACAGAACTCTTTCCCTTTTCAATATCTTACTCAGTTTTTTAACGAGAAACAAATAGTTGATTGAAAATGAGGTATTTAATGTTATTTCTAATCAATAATGTGTTTGCATCATTTTTATCGTATATATCATGAATTAATAGCAATAAACTGAAAATTCACAAAAACGTGGAAAAACGGCAAAATATTGCCTAATTCGATGATATTTTGTTTATATCACATAAAGGAAAAGGGGATGATAAACGTCAAAATATTGCTAAATTCGATGATTTTTAGTACGAAACAAAATGCAAGAAAACTTGCTTAAAATGCAATATTATGCGAAAATCTGAGATTTGAAGGCCAAATCACATATCGTGATACTACATGAAATAGTATCGAAATATTGGTAAAAATGAATATATTTACGTAATATCAAACTACATGAAAAACGTGAAAAAGTCACTATTATACCAAATTTGAGGATTTTAACTTCGAATCATAGAGCGACGTTTCGTATTTTTTAGACCCAAGAAAAGACGTATAACAATGTTGTTTCCAATACAAATGATAAAAATCAATGTGTTTTCATTAGAATTAACTAAAATGTTCCTGATTTTCCGTTTATATTACCGATGGAAGATGTACACGTAAAACCGCTCTAATCCGGCTGAAACGTCGATATATGCAATAAAAACAGAACTTCTCCCCTTTTCAATATCTTACTCAGTATTTTAACGAGAAACAAATAGATGATTGAAAATGAAGTATTTAAGGTTATTTTCTGATCAATTATGTGTTTGCATAATTTTTATCGTATATTTAATGAATTAATAACAATAAACTGACAATTCACAAAGACGTGGAAAAAAGGCAAAATATTCCCTAATTCGATGATATTTTGTTAAATTCACATAAAGGAAGAGGGGATGATAAACGTCAAAATACTGCTAAATTCGATGATTTGTAGTACAAAACAAAATGCAAGAAAACTTGTTTAAAAATGCAATATTATGCGTAATTCTGAGATTTGAAGGCCAAATCACATATCGTGAGAAAACATGAAGTAGTATCGAAATATTGGTAAAAATGAATATATTTACGTAAAATCAAACTACATGAATAACGTGAAAAAAATCACTATATTACCATATTTGAGGATTTTAACTTCAAATCATAGAGCGAGGTTTCGTATTATTTAGATCCAAGGAAAGGCATATGACAATGTTGTTTCCAATACAAATGATAAAAATCAATGTGTTTTCATTAGAATTAACTAAAATGTTCCTGATTTTCCGTTTATATTACCGATGGAAGATGTACACGTAAAACCGCTCTAATCCGGCTGAAACGTCGATATATGCAATAAAAACAGAACTTCTCCCCTTTTCAATATCTTACTCAGTATTTTAACGAGAAACAAATAGTTGATTGAAAATGAAGTGTTTAAGGTTAATATTCTAATCAATTATGTGTTTGCATCATTTTTATCGTATATTTAATGAATTAATACCAATAAACTGAAAATTCACAAAAACGTGGAAAAACAGCAAAATATTGCCTAATTCGATGATATTTTGTTTATATCACATAAAGGAAAAGGGGATGATAAACGTCAAAATATTGCTAAATTCGATGATTTTTAGTAGAAAACAAAATGCAAGAAAACTTGCTTAAAATTCAATATTATGCGAAATTCTGAGATTTGAAGGCCAAATCACATATCGTGATACTACATGAAATAGTATCGAAATATTGGTAAAAATGAATATATTTACGTAATATCAAACTACATGAAAAACGTGAAAAAAGTCATTATTATACCAAATTTGAGGATTTTAACTTCGAATCATAGAGCGACGTTTCGTATTATTTAGACCCTAGAAAAGACGTATGACAATGTTGTTTCCAATACAAATGATAAAAATCAATGTGTTTTCATTAAAATTAACTAAAATGTTCCTGATTTTCGGTTTATATTACCGATGGAAGATGTACACGTAAAACCGTTCTAATCCGGCTGAAACGTCGATATATGCAATAAAAACCGAACTTCTCCCCTTTTCAATATCTTACTCAGTATTTAACGAGAAACAAATAGATGATTGAAAATGAAGTATTTAAGGTTATTTTCTGATCAATTATGTGTTTGCATCATTTTTATCGTATATATAATGAATTAATAACAATAAACTGAAAATTCACAAAAACGTGGAAAAACGGCAAAATATTGCCTAATTCGATGATATTTTGTTTAAATCACATAAAGGAAAGGGGATGATAAAGGTCAAAATATTGCTAAATTCGATGATTTTTCGTACAAAACAAAATGCAAGAAAACTTGCTTAAAAATGCAAAATTTGCGAAATTCTGAGATTTGAAGGCCAAATCACATATCGTGAGAAAACATGAAGTAGTATCGAAATATTGGTAAAAACGAATATATATACGTAAAATCACACTACATGAATAACGTGAAAAAAGTCACTATATTACCATATTTGAGGATTTTAACTTCACATCATAGAGCGAGGTTATGTATTATTTAGATCCAAGAAAAGATATATGACAATGTTGTTTCCAATACAAATGATAAAAATCAATGTGTTTTCATTAGAATTAACTAAAATGTTCCTGATTTTCCGTTTATATTACCGATGGAAGATGTACACGTAAAACCGCTCTAATCCGGCTGAAACGTCGATATATGCAATAAAAACAGAACTTCTCCCCTTTTCAATATCTTACTCAGTATTTTAACGAGAAACAAATAGTTGATTGAAAATGAAGTGTTTAAGGTTAATTTCTAATCAATTATGTGTTTGCATCATTTTTATCGTATATTTAATGAATTAATAGCAATAAACTGAAAATTCACAAAAAACGTGGAAAAACAGCAAAATATTGCCTAATTCGATGATATTTTGTTTATATCACATAAAGGAAAAGGGGATGATAAACGTCAAAATATTGCTGAATTCGATGATTTTTAGTACGAAACAAAATGCAAGAAAACTTGCTTAAAATGCAATATTATGCGAAATTCTGAGATTTGAAGGCCAAATCACATATCGTGATACTACATGAAATAGTATCGAAATATTGGTAAAAATGAATATATATACGTAATATCAAACTACATGAAAAACGTGAAAAAAGTCACTATTATACCAAATTTGAGGATTTTTAACTTCGAATCATAGAGCGAGGTTTCGTACTATTTAGATCCATGAAAAGACATGATAATGTGGTTTCCAACACAAATTATAAAAATCAATGTGTTTTCATAAGAATTAACTAAAATGTTCCTGATTTTCCGTTTATATTACCGATGGAAGATGTACACGTAAAACCGCTCTAATCCGGCTGAAACGTCGATATATGCAATAAAAACAGAACTTCTCCCCTTTTCAATATCTTACTCAGTATTTTAAAGAGAAACAAATAGATGATTGAAAATGAAGTATTTAAGGTTATAATCTAATCAATTATGTGTTTGCATCATTTTTATGGTATATATAATGAATTAATACCAATAAACTGAAAATTCACAAAAACGTGGAAAAACGGCAAAATATTGCCTAATTCGATGATATTTTGATTAAATCACATAAAGGAAAAGGGGATGATAAACGTCAAAATATTGCTAAATTCGATGATTTTTCGTACGAAACAAAATGCAAGAAAACTTGCTTAAAATGCAATATTATGCGAAATTCTGAGATTTGAAGGCCAAATCACATATCGTGATACTACATGAAATAGTATCGAAATATTGGTAAAAATGAATATATATACGTAATATCAAACTACATGAATAACGTGAAAAAAGTCACTATTATTACCATATTTGAGGATTTTAACTTCAAATCATAGAGCGAGGTTTCGTATTATTTAGATCCAAGAAAAGACATATGACAATGTTGTTTCCAATACAAATGATAAAAATCAATGTGTTTTCATTAGAATTAACTAAAATGTTCCTGATTTTCCGTTTATATTACCGATGGAAGATGTACACGTAAAACCGCTCTAATCCGGCTGAAACGTCGATATATGCAATAAAAACAGAACTTCTCCCCTTTTCAATATCTTACTCAGTATTTTAACTAGAAACAAATAGATGATTGAAAATGAAGTATTTAAGGTTATTATCTAATCAATTATGTGTTTGCATCATTTTTATCGTATATTTAATGAATTAATACCAATAAACTGAAAATTCACAAAAACGTGGAAAAACAGGCAAAATATTGCCTAATTCGATGATATTTTGTTTAAATCACATAAAGGAAAAGGGGATGATAAACGTTAAAATATTGCTAAATTCGATGATTTTTCGTACGAAGCAAAATGCAAGAAAACTTGCTTAAAATGCAATATTATGCGAAATTCTGAGATTTGAAGGCCAAATCACATATCGTGATACTACATGAAATAGTATCGAAATATTGGTAAAAATGAATATATTTACGTAATATCAAACTACATGAAAAACGTGAAAAAAGTCACTATTATACCAAATTTGAGGATTTTAACTTCGAATCATAGAGCGAGGTTTCGTATTATTTAGATCCAAGAAAAGACATATGACAATGTTGTTTCCAATACAAATGATAAAAATCAATGTGTTTTCATTAGAATTAACTAAAATGTTCCTGATTTTCCGTTCATATTACCGATGGAAGATGTACACGTAAAACCGCTCTAATCCGGCTGAAACGTCGATATATGCAATAAAAACCGAACTTCTCCCCTTTTCAATATCTTACTCAGTATTTTAACGAGAAACAAATAGATGATTGAAAATGAAGTATTTAAGGTTATTATCTAATCAATTATGTGTTTGCATCATTTTTATCGTATATATATGAATTAATACCAATAAACTGAAAATTCACAAAAACGTGGAAAAACGGCAAAATATTGCCTAATTCGATGATATTTACGTAAAATCACATAAAGGAAAAGGGGATGATAAACGTCAAAATATTGCTAAATTCGATGATTTTTCGTACGAAACAAAATGCAAGAAAACTTGCTTAAAATGCAATTTTTGCGAAATTCTGAGATTTGAAGGCCAAATCACATATCGTGATACTACATGAAATAGTATCGAAATATTGGTAAAAATGAATATATTTACGTAATATCAAACTACATGAAAAACGTGAAAAAAGTCACTATATAACCATATTTGAGGATTTTAACTTCGAATCATAGAGCGAGGTTTAGTATTATTTAGATCCAAGAAAAGACATATGACAATGTTGTTTCCAATACAAATGATAAAAATCAATGTGTTTTCATTAGAATTAACTAAAATGTTCCTGATTTTCCGTTTATATTACCGATGGAAGATGTACACGTAAAACCGCTCTAATCCGGCTGAAACGTCGATATATGCAATAAAAACTGAACTTCTCCCCTTTTCAATATCTTACTCAGTATTTTAACGAGAAACAAATAGATGATTGAAAATGAAGTATTTAAGGTTATTTTCTAATTAATTATGTGTTTGCATCATTTTTATCGTATATATAATTAATTAATACCCATAGACTGAAAATTCACAAAAATGTGGAAAAACGGCAAAATATTGCCTAATTCGATGATATTTTGTTTAAATCACATAAAGGAAAAGGGGATGATAAACGTCAAAATATTGCTAAATTCGATGATTTTTCGTACAAAACAAAATGCAAGAAAACTTGCTTAAAATGCAATATTATGCGAAATTCTGAGATTTGAAGGCCAAATCACATATCGTGATACTACATGAAATAGTATCGAAATATTGGTAAAAATGAATATATTTACGTAATATCAAACTACATTAAAAACGTGAAAAAAGTCACTATTATACCATATTTGAGGATTTTAACTTCAAATCATAGAGCGAGGTTTCGTATTATTTAGATCCAAGAAAAGACATATGACAATGTTGTTTCCAATACAAATGATAAAAACCAATGTGTTTTCATTAGAATTAACTAAAATGTTCCTGATTTTCCGTTTATATTACCGATGGAAGATGTACACGTAAAACCGCTCTAATCCGGCTGAAACGTCGATATATGCAATAAAAACCGAACTTCTCCCCTTTTCAATATCTTACTCAGTATTTTAACGAGAAACAAATAGATGATTGAAAATGAAGTATTTAAGGTTATTTTCTGATTAATTATGTGTTTGCATCATTTTTATCGTATATATAATGAATCAATACCAATAAACTGAAAATTCACAAAAACGTGGAAAAACAGCAAAATATTGCCTAATTCGATGATATTTTGTTTATATCACATAAAGGAAAAGGGGATGATAAACGTCAAAATATTGCTAAATTCGATGAATTTTCGTACGATGATTTGCTTAAAATGCAATATTATGAAAGATTTGAAGGCCAAATCACATATCGTGAAGAAAGTATCGAAATATTGGTAAAAATAATATATTTACGTAATATCAAACTACATGAATGAAAAAGTCACTACATTACCAAGGATTTTAACTTCAATCATAGAGCGAGGTTTCGTATTATTTAGAAAGACAAAGACATATGACAATGTTGTTTCCAATACAAATGATAAAAATCAATGTGTTTTCATTAGAATTAACTAAAATGTTCCTGATTTTCCGTTTATATTACCGATGGAAGATGTACACGTAAAACCGCTCTAATCCGGCTGAAACGTCGATATATGCAATAAAAACAGAACTTCTCCCCTTTTCAATATCTTACTCAGTATTTTAACGAGAAACAAATAGTTGATTGAAAATGAAGTATTTAAGGTTATTTTCTAATCAATTATGTGTTTGCATCATTTTTATCGTATATTTAATGAATTAATACCAATAAACTGAAAATTCACAAAAACGTGGAAAAACGGCAAAATATTGCCTAATTCGATGATATTTTGTTTAAATCACATGAAGGAAAAGGAGGTGATAAACGTCAAAATATTGCTATATACGATGATTTTTCGTACGAAACAAAATGCAAGAAAACTTGCCTAAAATGCAATATTATGCGAAAATCTGAGATTTGAAGGCCAAATCACATGTGATACTACATGAAATAGTATCGAAATATTGGTAAAAATCAATATATTTACGTAATATCAAACTACATGAAAAACGTGAAAAAAGTCACTATATAACCATATTTGAGGATTTTACCTTCAAATCATAGAGCGAGGTTTCGTATTATTTAGATCCAAGAAAAGACATATGACAATGTTGTTTCCAATACAAATGATAAAAAACAATGTGTTTTCATTAGAATTAACTAAAATGTTCCTGATTTTCCGTTTATATTACCGATGGAAGATGTACACGTAAAACCGCTCTAATCCGGCTGAAACGTCGATATATGCAATAAAAACAGAACTTCTCCCCTTTTCAATATCTTACTCAGTATTTTAACGAGAAACAAATAGATGATTGAAAATGAAGTATTTAAGGTTTTTTTCTAATCAATTATGTGTTTGCATCATTTTTATCGTATATATATGAATTAATACCAATAAACTGAAAATTCACAAAAACGTGGAAAAACGGCAAAATATTGCCTAATTCGATGATATTTTGTTTAAATCACATAAAGGAAAAGGGGATGATAAACGTCAAAATATTGCTAAATTCGATGATTTTTAGTACGAAACAAAATGCAAGAAAACTGGCTTAAAATGCAATATTATGCGAAATTCTGAGATTTGAAGGCCAAATCACATATCGTGATACTACATGAAATAGTATCGAAATATTGGTAAAAATGAATATATTTACGTAATATCAAACTACATGAAAAATGTGAAAAAAAGTCACTATTATACCATATTTGAGGATTTTAACTTCGAATCATAGAGCGAGGTTTCGTATTATTTAGATCCAAAAAGAGACATATGAAAATGTTGTTTCCAATACAAATGATAAAAATCAATGTGTTTTCATTAGAATTAACTAAAATGTTCCTGATTTTCCGTTTATATTACCGATGGAAGATGTACACGTAAAACCGCTCTAATCCGGCTGAAACGTCGATATATGCAATAAAAACCGAACTTCTCCCCTTTTTGAATATCTTACTCAGTATTTTAACGAGAAACAAATAGATGATTGAAAATGAAGTATTTAAGGTTATTATCTAATCAATTATGTGTTTGCATCAATTTTATCGTATATATAGTGAATTAATACCCATAAACTGAAAATTCACAAAAACGTGGAAAACGGCAAAATATTGCCTAATTCGATGATATTTTGTTTAAATCACATAAAGGAAAAGGGGATGATAAACGTCAAAATATTGCTAAATTCGATGATTTTTCGTACAAAACAAAATGCAAGAAAACTTGCTTAAAATGCAATATTATGCGAAATTCTGAGATTTGAAGGCCAAATCACATATCGTGATACTACATGAAGTAGTATCGAAATATTGGTAAAAATGAATATATTTACGTATTATCAAGCTACATGAAAAACGTGAAAAAAGTTACTATTTTACCATATTTGAGGATTTTAACTTCAAATCATAGAGCGAGGTTTCGTATTATTTAGATCCAAGAAAAGACATATGACAATGTTGTTTCCAATACAAATGATAAAAAACAATGTGTTTTCATTAGAATTAACTAAAATGTTCCTGATTTTCCGTTTATATTACCGATGGAAGATGTACACGTAAAACCGCTCTAATCCGGCTGAAACGTCGATATATGCAATAAAAACAGAACTTCTCCCCTTTTCAATATCTTACTCAGTATTTTAACGAGAAACAAATAGTTCATTGAAAATAAAGTATTTAAGGTTATTTTCTAATCAATTATGTGTTTGCATCATTTTTATCGTATATTTAATGAATTAATAACAATAAACTGAAAATTCACAAAAACGTGGAAAAACGGCAAAATATTGCCTAATTCGATGATATTTTGTTTAAATCACATAAAGGAAAAGGGGATGATAAACGTCAAAATATTGCTAAATTCGATGATTTTTAGTACGAAACAAAATGCAAGAAAACTTGCTTAAAATGCAATATTATGCGAAATTCTGAGATTTGAAGGCCAAATCACATATCGTGATACTACATGAAATAGTATCGAAATATTGGTAAAAATGAATATATTTACGTAATATCAAACTACATGAAAAACGTGAAAAAAGTCACTATTATACCATATTTGAGGATTTTAACTTCGAATCATAGAGCGAGGTTTCGTATTATTTAGATCCAAGAAAAGACATATGACAATGTTGTTTCCAATACAAATGATAAAAATCAATGTGTTTTCATTAGAATTAACTAAAATGTTCCTGATTTTCCGTTTATATTACCGATGGAAGATGTACACGTAAAACCGCTCTAATCCGGCTGAAACGTCGATATATGCAATAAAAACCGAACTTCTCCCCTTTTCAATATCTTACTCAGTATTTTAACGAGAAACAAATAGATGATTGAAAATGAAGTATTTAAGGTTATTATCTAATCAATTATGTGTTTGCATCATTTTTATCGTATATATAATGAATTAATAACAATAAACTGAAAATTCACAAAAACGTGGAAAAACGGCAAAATATTGCCTAATTCGATGATATTTTGTTTAAATCACATAAAGGAAAAGGGGATGATAAACGTCAAAATATTGCTAAATTCGATGATTTTTAGTACGAAACAAAATGCAAGAAAACTTGCTTAAAATGCAAAATTTGCGAAATTCTGAGATTTGAAGGCCAAATCACATATCGTGATACTACATGAAATAGTATCGAAATATTGGTAAAAATGAATATATTTACGTAAAATCAAACTACATGAAAAACGTGAAAAAAGTCACTATTTTACCATATTTGAGGATTTTAACTTCAAATCATAGAGCGAGGTTTCGTATTATTTAGATCCAAGAAAAGACATATGACAATGTTGTTTCCAATACAAATGATAAAAATCAATGAGTTTTCATTAGAATTAACTTAAATGTTCCTGATTTTCCGTTTATATTACCGATGGAAGATGTACACGTAAAACCGCTCAAATCCGGCTGAAACGTCGATATATGCAATAAAAACAGTACTTCTCCCCTTTTAATCTTTTTAATATCTTACTCTGTATTTTAACGAGAAACAAATAGTTGATTGAAAATGAAGGATTTAAGGTTAATTTCTAATCAATTATGTGTTTGCATCAATTTTATCGTATATTTAATGAATTAATACCAATAAACTGAAAATTCACAAAAACGTGGAAAAATGGCAAAATATTGACTAATTCGATTATATTTTGTTTTAATCACATGAAGGAAAAGGGGATGATAAACGTCAAAATATTGCTAAATTCGATGATTTTTAGTACGAAACAAAATGCAAGAAAACTTGCTTAAAATGCAATATTATGCGAGATTCTGAGATTTGAAGGCCAAATCACATATCGTGATACTACCTGAAATAGTATCGAAATATTGGTAAAAATGAATATATTTACGTAATATCAAACTACATGAAAAACGTGAAAAAAGTCACTATTATACCAAATTTGAGGATTTTAACTTCGAATCATAGAGCGAGGTTTCGTATTATTTAGATCCAAGAAAAGACATATGACAATGTTGTTTCCAATACAAATGATAAAAATCAATGTGTTTTCATTAGAATTAACTAAAATGTTCCTGATTTTCCGTTTATATTACCGATGGAAGATGTACACGTAAAACCGCTCTAATCCGGCTGAAACGTCGATATATGCAATAAAAACCGAACTTCTCCCCTTTTCAATATCTTACTCAGTATTTTAACGAGAAACAAATAGATGATTGAAAATGAAGTATTTAAGGTTATTATCTAATCAATTATGTGTTTGCATCATTTTTATCGTATATTTAATGAATTAATAACAATAAACTGAAAATTCACAAAAACGTAGAAAAACGGCAAAATATTGCCTAATTCGATGATCTTTTGTTTAAATCACATAAAGGAAAAGGGGATGATGAACGTCAAAATATTGCTAAATTCGATGATATTTCGTACGAAATATAATGCAAGAAAACTTGCTTAAAATGCAATATTTTGCGAAATTCTGAGATTTGAAGGCCAAATCACATATCGTGATAAAACATGAAATAGTATCGAAATATTGGTAAAAATGAATATATTTACGTAAAATCAAACTACATGAAAAACGTGAAAAAGTCTCTATTTAACCATATTTGAGGATTTTAACTTCAAATCATAGAGCGAGGTTTCGTATTATTTAGATCCAAGAAAAGACATATGACAATGTTGTTTCCAATACAAATGATAAAAATCAATGTGTTTTCATGAGAATTAACTAAAATGTTCCTGATTTTCCGTTTATATTACCGATGGAAGATGTACACGTAAAACCGCTCTAATCCGGCTGAAACGTCGATATATGCAATAAAAACAGAACTTCTCCCCTTTTCAATATCTTACTCAGTATTTTAACGAGAAACAAATAGATGATTGAAAATGAAGTATTTAAGGTTATTATCTAATCAATTATGTGTTTGCATCATTTTTATCGTATATTTAATGAATTAATACCAATAAACTGAAAATTCACAAAAACGTGGAAAAACGGCAAAATATTGCCTAATTCGATGATATTTTGTTTAATCACATGAAGGAAAAGGGGATGATAAACGTCAAAATATTGCTAAATTCGATGATTTTTAGTACGAAACAAAATGCAAGAAAACTTGCTTAAAATGCAATATTATGCGAAATTCTGAGATTTGAAGGCCAAATCACATATCGTGATACTACATGAAATAGTATCGAAATATTGGTAAAAATGAATATATTTACGTAATATCAAACTACATGAAAAACGTGAAAAAAGTCACTATTATACCAAATTTGAGGATTTTAACTTCGAATCATAGAGCGAGGTTTCGTATTATTTAGATCCAAGAAAAGACATATGACAATGTTGTTTCCAATACAAATGATAAAAATCAATGTGTTTTCATTAGAATTAACTAAAATGTTCCTGATTTTCCGTTTATATTACCGATGGAAGATGTACACGTAAAACCGCTCTAATCCGGCTGAAACGTCGATATATGCAATAAAAACCGAACTTCTCCCCTTTTCAATATCTTACTCAGTATTTTAACGAGAAACAAATAGATGATTGAAAATGAAGTATTTAAGGTTATTATCTAATCAATTATGTGTTTGCATCATTTTTATCGTATATATAATGAAATAATAACAATAAACTGAAAATTCACAAAAACGTGGAAAAACGGCAAAATATTGCCTAATTCGATGATATTTTGTTTAAATCACATAAAGGAAAAGGGGATGATAAACGTCAAAATATTGCTAAATTCGATGATTTTTAGTACGAAACAAAATGCAAGAAAACTTGCTTAAAATGCAATATTATGCGAAATTCTGAGATTTGAAGGCCAAATCACATATCGTGAGAAAACATGAAATAGTATCGAAATATTGGTAAAAATGAATATATTTACGTAAAATCACACTACATGAAAAACGTGAAAAAAGTCACTATTTTACCATATTTGAGGATTTTAACTTCAAATCATAGAGCGAGGTTTCGTATTATTTAGATCCAAGAAAAGACATATGACAATGTTGTTTCCAATACAAATGATAAAAATCAATGTGTTTTCATTAGAATTAACTAAAATGTTCCTGATTTTCCGTTTATATTACCGATGGAAGATGTACACGTAAAACCGCTCTAATCCGGCTGAAACGTCGATATATGCAATAAAAACTGAACTTCTCCCTTTTTCAATATCTTACTCTGTACTTTAACGAGAAACAAATAGTTGATTGAAAATGAAGTATTTAAGGTTAATTTCTTATCAATTATGTGTTTGCATCATTTTTATCGTATATTTAATGAATTAATAACAATAAACTGAAAATTCACAAAAACGTGGAAAACGGCAAAATATTGACTAATTCGATGATATTTTGTTTAAATCACATAAAGGAAAAGAGGATGATAAACGTCAAAATATTGCTAAATTCGATGATTTTTAGTACGAAACAAAATGCAAGAAAACTTTCTAAAAATGCAATATTATGCGAAATTCTGATATATTGAAGCATATATATGTAGTATCACATATCGTGATACTACATGAAATAGTATTGAAATATTGGTAAAAATGAATATATATACGTAATATCAAACAACATGAAAAACGTGAAAAAAGTCACTATTATACCAAATATGAGCATTTTAACTTCGAATCATAAAGCGAGGTTTCGTATTATTTAGATCCAAGAAAAGACATATGACAATGTTGTTCCCGATACAAATGATAAAAATCAATGTGTTTTCATTAGAATTAACTAAAATGTTCCTGATTTTCCGTTTATATTACCGATGGAAGATGTACACGTAAAACCGCGCTATTCCGGCTGAAACGTCGATATATGCAATAAAAACCGAACTTCTTCCCTTTACAATATCTTACTCAGTATTTTAACGAGAAACAAATAGATGATTGAAAATGAAGTATTTAAAGTTATTATCTAATCAATTATGTGTTTGCATCATTTTTATCGTATATTTAATGAATTAATACCAATAAACTGAAAATTCACAAAAACGTGGAAAAACGGCAAAATATTGCCTAATTCGATGATATTTTGTTTAAATCACATAAAGGAAAAGGGGATAATAAACGTCAAATTATTGCTAAATTCGATGGTTTTTAGAACGAAACAAAATGCAAGAAAACTTGCTTAAAATGTAATATTATGCGAAATTCTGAGATATGAAGGCCAAATCACATATCGTGAGAAAACATGAAATAGTATCGAAATATTGGTAAAAATGAATATATTTACGTAAAATCACACTACATGAAAAACGTGAAAAAAGTCACTATTTTACCATATTTGAGGATTTTAACTTCAAATCATAGAGCGAGGTTTCGTATTATTTAGATCCAAGAAAAGACATATGACAATGTTGTTTCCAATACAAATGACAAAAACCAATGTGTTTTCATTTGAATTAACTAAAATGTTCCTGATTTTCCGTTTATATTACCGATGGAAGATGTACACGTAAAACCGCTCTAATCCGGCTGAAACGTCGATATATGCAATAAAAACAGAACTTCTCCCCTTTTCAATATCTTACTCAGTATTTTAACGAGAAACAAATAGTTGATTGAAAATGAAGTATTTAAGGTTAATATCTAATCAATTATGTGTTTGCATCAATTTTATCGTATATTTAATGAATTAATAACAATAAACTGAAAATTCACAAAAACGTGGAAAACGGCAAAATATTGCCTAATTCGATGATATTTTGTTTAAATCACATAAAGGAAAAGGGGATGATAAACGTCAAAATATTGCTATATTCGATGATTTTTAGTACGAAACAAAATGCAAGAAAACTTGCTTAAAATGCAATATTATGCGAAATTCTGAGATTTGAAGGCCAAATCACATATCGTGATACTACATGAAATAGTATCGAAATATTGGTAAAAATGAATATATTTACGTAATATCAAACTACATGAAAAACGTGAAAAAAGTCACTATTATACCAAATTTGAGGATTTAAACTTCGAATCATAAAGCGAGGTTTCGTATTATTTAGATCCAAGAAAAGACATATGACAATGTTGTTTCCAATACAAATGATAAAAATCAATGTGTTTTCATTAGAATTAACTAAAATGTTCCTGATTTTCCGTTTATATTACCGATGGAAGATGTACACGTAAAACCGCTCTAATCCGGCTGAAACGTCGATATATGCAATAAAAACAGAACTTCTCCCCTTTTCAATATCTTACTCAGTATTTTAACGAGAAACAAATAGATGATTGAAAATGAAGTATTTAAGGTTATTTTCTAATCAATTATGTGTTTGCATCATTTTTATCGTATATATAATGAATTAATAACAATAAACTGAAAATTCACAAAAACGTGGAAAAACGGCAAAATATTGCCTAATTCGATGATATTTTGTTTAAATCACATAAAGGAAAAGGGGATGATAGATGTCAAAATATTGCTAAATTCGATGATATTTAGTACAAAACAAAATGCAAGAAAACTTGCTTAAAAATGCAAAATTTGCGAAATTCTGAGATTTGAAGGCCAAATCACATATCGTGAGAAAACATGAAGTAGTATCGAAATATTGGTAAAAACGAAACTATATGTGGGATATTTGGGCTTGATTCTGATTAATTAATAATTAAACTAGTAAATTAAATTACGAAGGACCACCCGCTTTTAAAGTAAAGAGGGAAACTGAGAATTTCAGATCATTAGATAAAATTCTAGAGAAAACCAGTGACTATGGATGTGACTAGAAAGTATGATCATAAGAATAATTAATGGGCTGTATTATTAAATAAACAAACCTCAAACACCTACATTGGGGGGTTATTACTGGAGGTAAGTACGTCCAGGAATCAGTGTGGTTCGTTCACTAATTCAATTAATAATAATCTAATCCTATAAATAATGCTGAATATAATTTTATTCATATAAAGAAGAACATGAATATGAGCATAGTAATGAGTTACAGTAAATCACACATTAATGTTGAACATTCTGAATGTATCAAATTGCAAGGTTATGAATAAAAAGAAATAAGCCTTAGCTTGTAATAGATTCCTTTAGATAACTCTGGAAGTCCTCTTAATCTCCAAGTCTGGTACACTGACGAACGGCACGGTTAACATGGAGAAGACAGCATGAGGAATTCGTCTCTCGAGCTGCAAGATAAATAACTACCAGTAGCAATTGATTTAACTACTCAATTCATATTCAAGATTATTGATATCTACAGATGGAATTCTAATCACCTGTTATTAGGTGTTATCTCGCCGCGTGACGAACAATCACCCCGCTATTATTAAACCTGTAAATGATGCATCAAATAAAGGGTACTTAGCTGTGGGCACTGTATAAGTATTAAGATTGCCGTAATTTCGCATCCCAGGCTCCGGTGAACCTATCCTGGATTGATGCGTTTCAAGCTGGCTGATCACGTGTCGTCAGGAACCAAGTCAAGGGGTCCCTTATTTAACACCAGCACTAGTTGAAGATATTATCTGCAAGGTCGTTCACGCCTCACAGTGGCGGCTTTCATCTGTGGATGGACACACTTGCCCTATTTGCTGGGCAATGGCGTGTTCTTATGAGTACGGTAAGCACAGTTTTGCCTCCTTCCGGCTCTGCACGTGTCCGCGTACCGACCGACTGAAGATGGCGTCCCTCCAACCCACGCCGAGTCGACGTTCATAACACAAATTATTGTCTTGAACATTAATATTTCTCGCATTCGCGCTTGAAACTCTAAAGACTGGACGGGTTTATTATTTAGAGGAACGAAATATTATTATTTAACTATTTAAGAATAGTAAATATATAAGGGAGAGGAATTAATGTCTCCCCATGGCATTCATTGATGACGTTAACACTATCGCGAGGTAGACGCTATGATTCTAACGCTCTATTCGGCTTTTAGTTAGAGAACAATTCGTCTGCAATCAGTTGTCATACAGAATGCTTTAATTATGGAGAATCGTATTTAATTCTCACACAAATTGAATATAATGTGTTTTACTGTAAAGAAATCTGACGCAATACTGGCGTCAGGTGACGTGAGAATTCTAGCCTAATGCACAGATGAATTATTAGTACAGGAGAATTCTACGAGTTGTTAATTTTACTTACTACAATATTTAGTATGGTTAGTAATAAGTAATGAGAATACAACAATGCTGTATTCGATGTTGGAAATATCCAACATAACTCCGGGGGGGGGGGATTCCCAGGGTCGCAGTGTACTGTGTTGTACTGACCTATCCCGAAGTGATATTAAGATTAATACATTAGTATGTTAGTATGTTAGTACACACATAACGAACGTCCCGGATTTATCAAGGACTTACAAGAACTTGAGTCTTGCTATTTACATGTCAAATGAAACATGTTGTTTGTAGCCTACACAATATTTATAGAATTCAACTCTCCCAATTTAAACTAACAGAATCTACGGTGATGCGATATCCTGGGTCATAGTGACGTGTAATGTTTCGTTACGATATCACATCGTAGCATCATCAAAGTTATCTAAGTGAGATGTGAAGGAAATTACTCTTCGTCAGAGTTGTAATAGGCTTGCAGTTTCCCTTAGTGGAAACATGCATGAAATAATGAAACATTAAATGATTAAGTTATCGGTAATCAGGAACACTCTAAAGCTCACAACAAACTCAACAACTAGGGTCGCAGTGACATGTAATGGTGTATTACGTAGCTGCTGAATCGTAGGTAAACTCAGAATAAGTTCCTAAGAACTGATAACACTATAGTATAATTATACAGTAAAGTGTTATTAGTCATTCAAGATCAAGGAGACTATGACACTACAGTAAGGTCACTGTCTAGGGTCGCTGTGACTTGTAACTATTGAGTTACTAGACAATAACATCACGCAGCATCATGATCACCTCAACTTCAAATGAGGAAGTTGAATTTAATGTGCACTGCCGTGCAGTAGTCATGCTGACTGATGGTACAACTAATTTGCTAACTAGCTAAAATAGAAAAGTAGAGAACTGAAAAGTTTATTCATCAAAATCAAGGAAAATTCTGAGTCGACAGTGAGATTAGCAGCCTAGTCATTCTGACTTATGAGCTAATTAAATGGCAGCTCATAGGCTTGACACTGTAAACTGGTTAGTACGAAATCACCTTTACATGAATTTGAGTTTATTAAATCAGTCTCTATAAGTATAGTCAACTGTGATTAATGGTGAGTACAGATTAGGCTAGTACTCAGTTGACACTACTAAAGTCCCTAAACCTACCTAAATAAATGGTTTGAATTTCTAACCTACCTAAGTAAGGGACTAAGCTAAATGTGAACAAAAATGTACTCAAATCAACATAGTGAGCAGTATTGAGCTCATTAACAGTGCTAACAGGTTGAGTTGCAGTGAACTCGTCAACAGTGTTGACAGGGTGAGCTACAGTGAGCTCGTTAGCTAGTGTTAACAGGGTGAGTTGCAGTGAACTCGTTGACAGGGTGAGCTACAGTGAGCTCGTTAGCTAGTGCTAACAGGGTGAGTTGCATGGAACTCGTCAACAGTCTTGACAGGGTGAGCTACAGTGAGCTCGTTAGCTAGTGCTAACAGGGTGAGTTGCAGTGAACTCGTCAACAGTGTTGACAGGGTGAGCTACATTGAGCTCGTCAGCAGTGCTGACAGGGTGAGCTACATGGAGCTCGTTAGCTAGTGCTAACAGGGTGAGTTACAGTGAACTCGTCAACAGTGTTGACAGGGTGAGCTACAGTGAGCTCGTTAGCTAGTGCTAACAGGGTGAGTTGAAGTGAACTCGTCAACAGTGTTGACAGGGTGAGCTACATGGAGCTCGTTAGCTAGTGCTAACAGGGTGAGTTGCAGTGAACTCGTCAACAGTGTTGACAGGGTGAGCTACATTGAGCTCGTTAGCTAGTGCTAACAGGGTGAGTTACAGTGAACTCGTCAACAGTGTTGACAGGGTGAGCTACAGTGAGCTCGTTAGCTAGTGCTAACAGGGTGAGGTACATGGAGCTCGTTAACAGTTAACAGGGTGAGTTACATTGAACTCGTCAACAGTGTTGACAGGGTGAGCTGCATTGAGCTCGTCAGCAGTGCTGATAGGGTGAGCTACATGGAGCTCGTTAACAGTTAACAGGGTGAGTTACATTGAACTCGTCAACAGTGTTGACAGGGTGAGCTACATGGAGCTCGTTAACAGTTAACAGGGTTGAGTTCAGTGAACTCGAATTAACGCGGTGGAGTTTTGTCATTCCGTTATCATGGCGAGCAATATTAAGCTCGTGCGCATGGTGAACGAGCACTCATATTATTACGTTAATTCTAAGGTGAGCTATGTTAAGCTCATGAAGCATGTTAATTAACAATGCTAATGTTTAACGGTAATGCATTAAACATATTAGTTCTCTGGAAATTCACTTACATATTAGTAAGTTTGCAAGTTTGTTCGTGTTGCGCTCCTACACTAAATAAGCAGAAACGAAAGAAAAACAACTCAAACAATTAATGCAAGTATTTATCACTAACTCTTAGTGCAGAAAACATGGTATTAAGAAGGTTTTCTTGGCAAACCTTTAAGCGCAAGTATAGTGGACCAGTGGTCCTAGTGAATGTTATCACTAAATTCAGAAAATGCCAGTGGCATTGAGTGCTAGATTCTCTAGCCTAACATTATTAATTCCTAGGGAGTACTAGATTCTCTAGCCTAACATTACAATTTAACTAGGAAGACTGAGTGTGGTCAATTACTACTTGTCGAGAATAATTCTAGGTCTGCAGTGAGTTCAATGGTTTGGTCGCTGTGACTTGTACTTGTTTGAGTACGGACCATTGGTTGAAACAGCCCGGCGAGTCACTGAGATCTTGAGATGATTTCTATGAAACATCTCGGCGAGTATCAATTGCGTGCTGTCCGCTCGGCCGACTACATTCAATTCAATGAGTTTATTACTCAGCTGTGTTTCTCCTTTTAGCTTGTTGCTGGAGAATTATTTTACTGCTGACTAATTTATTATTGTTGGCAGGTTTAGGCTTGTTCACATTCAGAACCTTACCAGTAAGTAAGTAGCCTCCTGCAGATTGGAGCATATTCATTCCCAATCGTTTAACATGTCCAGTTATGAACTGGTAATAGTAGTCGGCTCCTACTAGTACATCTACATTGTTAAGGCGGTCAGACATTAATTTGTTGTCAGCCAAATTAATTTCACGTTCCTGCAGGAAGTGGGCTGTGTACCCCAGACCCTTAATATTTAAGTCTAAAGGTATTTGATCTACAACAATGGCTTGGACAGCCTTGGCTTGACTACCTAGTCGTACAAGCGGTTGAACTACTGTGTATTCATGGGTTCCTCGATTTATCATGAACCCTGACAAGTTTAATTTTACCTGTCCTATTGGTTGTAAATTAAGTGCCTCTGCTGCCCTTTGAGTAATGAAAGTTCTCTGGGAACCTTGATCAAATAGTCCACGTATGGTGATCTTGGTTCCTCTGTTCTTCACTTGAAGTTGGGCAGTAGGCAAAGCAGCATCCACTTGAGATGCTTGTGAAGTTACGCTGTACACATCTCGCACCTTGCAGCACTGTACTGGTGTAGATTCTCTACGTCCTATTCTAGGATTGACATAATTAGTCTTAACTAATTTGCACAGTGCAGCATGATGCTTGCCCCTTCTACACCTATTGCAGGTGTTCAGTGGGGTGTCACAGCTGTTAACATTATGTGGTTTGAGACACATAGTACATTTGTGTAACTGTTTGAGTCGTCTGACTCTTGTGTCTCTATTAGGATAATTAGTACATTTGTACAGAGAATGTTTTTGATTGCAAAACAAGCACATTCCCCATCCTACAGATCGTTTAGATGTTACCGGTTTAGGTAAAACAGTATTTGTAGGTTGTGATGGTTTTGCTGTTTGCATTTGCTTGTTATTCATTCTCTTGTGAGTACTGGGTGTACTCTGGGGAACCATTAATAGGCTCTTGGGAGCGCTCTTTGGACTATTAGGTCTCTTAGGAGCACCTGTGGGACTCTTAGGCCTCACTGATGAATCAGTGTTTGACTGATTCTGGTTACATTGAGTATTAGCACCTTGGTTACCTAGTGACAATGTCACTTTAGGAGTTTCAGGCAAGGAAACTGATGTAGGTACAGTTTTGGTGCATTCGGATTTAGCATTAATTGCTTGGTCTGCTGTATGATTGCTCATATTACGCAAACCTGTAAATATATCCTGCATTGACAGGGTATTACCATTCTGGCATACATATAGTTTATTAAGTGTGTCACCAGACAATTTTCTCTGGATGATAATTTTAGTCATCCACTCAGTAGTTGGGTGATCCACCTCTTTACTGAAAGAATTTATCAGTGACTCAAGCTGAAAACTAAAGTCTTGTAAAGAGTCAACTGATTGCTCTGGTGAAGATAAATTTAATAATTGGTGCACAAGGTTTATAATAGTCTTCTCATTGTTAGCACTTACTTTAGAAGGCTGTTGTGAGCAATTGTGACCATTACTTGTGTTGCTTAAGGCTTCTTGCTTAGCCTCAGCTTTGATTACAGCTTCGACTGCTGCTGCAGCATTAGCTTTATCATTTTCTGGTTCAGATTCACTGATCATTACAGCTTCACTTGTTTCATCTGCAGCTTCACTTGTTTCTCTGGGTTCTGGTGATAAGCTAGTTAATTCAGTAGCCTTATGTATTGAACTTATAGAATCCAGGGAACATTGAGAAGAGTGGTCTGAAATTTGATCAGACTCTGTAAACAAATCATCACATGAAGCTGTATTAGATGAGAGGTTAGAAAATGAAGGTTGATCTTCAGTTGTTGATCCTGTGTAGTGATCAGCATTGATTAGAGGATTCTCCTCGTCTTGATTTAGCTCAAGTATTTCATCTGAGCTGAGTGTTAACTTGGATACAGGTCTATTAATGATCTGATCCACCCACTCGGGAATATCTTGTCTCGCAAGCACCTCCTTATATCGGTCTAAACTGGTTTGAACAGAATGTTCATAGTTATCGAGATCAGATTCTGTTAGACTTAAGTGGTCTGAGACAGTATGACCGGCTTGGAGTAAATTCCTGTGGGTCTCGATTACAGTCTTGACATAGTCATATTTTTGGCTGGCGATCCTTATGGAACTTGCTAGTCTATAGACGTCACCTGGGTCAGTTTCGACACAGAAATGACATTTCATAAACAGTTTTCCTAAAGGACTTTGAAGAGCTGTCAAGAATCTTGCGTTCCTTTCTAAAGGATTCATTCTTGCGGTAAATTGAGCCTGATAGGGCTTATGTAGCTAGTGGTATAGCTATGGTCTGCTCCTTGATGTAGAGCAGGTATAAGTATTGACAGCCTAATGTTTCTTGAGGCTAGTTGTAATTTACCTGATTTAGAGGTTAGCTACCTACCTAATAATAAGCAACTAAGATTTGAGTGGTACCTTGGTCTCACTACAGGTGTTCCTCAGCTTAGCTCTTCTAAATCAGCCTCGGATGGGTAGCAGACTTACAGTAACACTCAAAGACATACATAGAAATATGCAATAAAATAATTACACAATAAATGGTTAATCCCTCCCTTGATAGGGTCAGCACAAAAGAATAATATATATGTCACTAACTAGCTCAAGCCTAGTCGTGAGAATTTCTACTTGAGAAACTACAACTATATTTAGTCTGTGTTTGTGCCAGATTCAACACAATCACAGCCTAAATTGCTACCTAATGAAGGTTGGCAAAGATTATATATGGTGCAGTAATGTGCAAATAATTGTGCTGTGTTTTTGTTTTTTTGTATTTTATATAATATACACTTGTGTAATTATGTGTATAAGAAATTAGATGAACACAAAGGAATTAATTGTGTTTGGCAAGTATTCTACTGCCGTAAATATTACTTAACTCCTGAATGTACTCCTAATTGTGGAATAAAATATTATCAGGGTTAGTAATGATTAACTAGTATGAGATCAGTAATTTATATTAGTATACTGGATCCCTAAATGTTAATGATCCACTGACTTGAGTGAATCAGTAATTATAACATGGATTCAGGCTATAATGGACAGTCTGCTGACAGCCATATATTGAAACATTGGTATAGCCTAAATGGTTAACACTTAATTGGTGTTAGTGATTAATATAAGGTTATGAGCTGTTGCTCTTGGTGACCTAAAGATTATACTTCTGTATGAAGTGTAGGTCTAAGTGTTGTGGGACATTGGCTATGACCCACTAAAGCTATGTATAAGGTAGCTGTTAGTGTGATCTAGACTAACTGATGTGTTACACTATTAGTTGACACAATTAATTAAATAGTTAGTCTAGCTTCTATCACACAAGGATTAGTTATTAATGGTTAATATTTTAATTATAAATTTAATGCCTATCCGGTTCGATAAGGACCATAATGTGGGATATTTGGGCTTGATTCTGATTAATTAATAATTAAACTAGTAAATTAAATTACGAAGGACCACCCGCTTTTAAAGTAAAGAGGGAAACTGAGAATTTCAGATCATTAGATAAAATTCTAGAGAAAACCAGTGACTATGGATATGACTAGAAAGTATGATCATAAGAATAATTAATGGGCTGTATTATTAAATGAAACAAACCTCAAACACCTACATTGGGGGGTTATTACTGGAGGTAAGTACGTCCAGGAATCAGTGTGGTTCGTTCACTAATTCAATTAATAATAATCTAATCCTATAAATAATGCTGAATATAATATTATTCATATAAAGAAGAACATGAATATGAGCATAGTAATGAGTTACAGTAAATCACACATTAATATTGAAACATTCTGAATACATCAAATTGCAAGGTTATGAATAAAAAGAAATAATCCTTAGCTTGTCGTTGATTCCTTTAGATAACTCTGGAAGTCCTCTTAATCTCCAAGTCTGGCTGGCTGACGAATGGCACGGTTAACATGGAGAAGGCAGCATGAGGAATTCGTCTCTCGAGCTGCAAGATAAATAACTACCAGTAGCAATTGATTTAACTACTCAATTCATATTCAAGATTATTGATATCTACAGATGGAATTCTAATCACCTGTTATTAGGTGTTATCTCGCCGCGTGACGAACAATCACCCCGCTATTATTAAACTCTGTAAATGATGCATCAAATAAAGGGTACTTAGCTGTGGGCACTGTATAAGTATTAAGATTGCCGTAATTTCGCATCCCAGGCTCCGGTGAACCTATCCTGGATTGATGCGTTTCAAGCTGGCTGATCACGTGTCGTCAGGAACCAAGTCAAGGGGTCCCTTATTTAACACCAGCACTAGTTGAAGATATTATCTGCAAGGTCGTTCACGCCTCACAGTGGCGGCTTTCATCTGTGGATGGACACACTTGCCCTATTTGCTGGGCAATGGCGTGTTCTTATGAGTACGGTAAGCACAGTTTTGCCTCCTTCCGGCTCTGCACGTGTCCGCGTACCGACCGACCGACTGAAGGGGATGGCGTCCCTCCAACCCACGCCGAGTCGACGTTCATAACACAAATTATTGTCTTGAACATTAATATTTCTCGCATTCGCGCTTGAAACTCTAAAGACTGGACGGGTTTATTATTTAGAGGAACGAAATATTATTATTTAACTATTTAAGAATAGTAAATATATAAGGGAGAAGAATTAATGTCTCCCCATGGCATTCATTGATGACGTTAACACTATCGTGAGGTAGACGCTATGATTCTAACGCTCTATTCGGCTTTTAGTTAGAGAACAATTCGTCTGCAATCAGTTGTCATACAGAATGCTTTAATTATGGAGAATCGTATTTAATTCTCACACAAATTGAATATAATGTGTTTTACTGTAAAGAAATCTGACGCAATACTGGCGTCAGGTGACGTGAGAATTCTAGCGTAATGCACAGATGAATTATTAGTACAGGAGAATTCTACGAGTTGTTAATTTTACTTACTACAATATTTAGTATGGTTAGTAATAAATAATGAGAATACAACAATGCTGTATTCGAAGTTGGAAATATCCAACAATATATACGTAAAATCACACTACATGAATAACGTGAAAAAAATCACTATATTACCATATTTGAGGATTTTAACTTCAAATCATAGAGCGAGGTTTCGTATTTTTTAGATCCAAGAAAAGACATATGACAATGTTGTTTCAAATACAAATGATAAAAATCAATGTGTTTTCATTAGAATTAACTATAATGTTCCTGATTTTCCGTTTATATTACCGATGGAAGATGTACACGTAAAATCGCTCTAATCCGGCTGAAACGTCGATATATGCAATAAAACAGAACTTCTTCCCTTTCCAATATCTTACTCAGTATTTTAACGAGAAACAAATAGTTGATTGAAAATGAAGTGTTTAAGGTTAATTTCTAATCAATTATGTGTGTGCATCATTTTTATCGTATATTTAATGAATTAATAGCAATAAACTGAAAATTCACAAAAACGTGGAAAAACAGCAAAATATTGCCTAGCTCGATGATATTTTGTTTATTTCACATAAAGGAAAAGGGGATGATAAACGTCAAAATATTGCTGAATTCGATGATTTTTAGTACGAAACAAAATGCAAGAAAACTTGCTTAAAGTGGCAATATTATGCGAAAATCTGAGATTTGAAAGCCAAATCACATATCGTGATACTACATGAAATAGTATCGAAATATTGGTAAAAATGAATATATTTACGTAATATCAAACTACATGAAAAACGTGAAAAAAGTCATTATTATACCAAATTTGAGGATTTTAACTTCGAATCATAGAGCGACGTTTCGTATTTTTTAGACCCCTAAAAAAGACGTATAAAGATATTGCTTCCAATACAAATGATAAAAATCAATGTGTTTTCATTAAAATTATCTAAAATGTTCCTGATTTTCGGTTTATTTTACCGATGGAAGATGTACACGTAAAACCGTTCTAATCCGGCTGAAACGTCGATATATGCAATAAAAACTGAACTTCTCCCTTTTCAATATCTTACTCAGTATTTTAACGAGAAACAAATAGATGATTGAAAATGAAGTATTTAAGGTTATTTTCTGATCAATTATGTGTTTGCATAATTTTTCTCGTATATATAATGAAATAATAACAATAAACTGAAAATTCACAAAAAAGTGGAAAAACGGCAAAATATTGCCTAATTCGATGATATTTTGTTTAAATCACATAAAGGAAAAGGGGATGATAAAGGTCAAAATATTGCTAAATTCGATGATTTTAAGTACAAAACAAAATGCAAAAAAGCTTGCTTAAAAATGCAAAATTTGCGAAATTCTGAGATATGAAAGCCAAATCATATATCGTGAATAAACATGAAGTAGTATCGAAATATTGGTAAAAACGAATATATATACGTAAAATCACACTACATGAATAACGTGAAAAAAGTCACTATATTACCATATTTGAGGATTTTAACTTCAAATCATAGAGCGAGGTTTCCTATTATTTAGATCCTAGAAAAGACATATGACAATGTTGTTTCAAATACAAATAATAAAAATCAATGTGTTTTCATTAGAATTACCTAAAATATTCCTGATTTTCCGTTTATATTACCGATGGAAGATGTACACGTAAAACCGCTCTAATCCGGCTGAAACGTCGATATATGCAATAAAAGTAAAACTTCTTCCCATATCAAATTTCTTACTCAGTATTTTAACGAGAAGCAAATAGTTGATTGAAAATGAAGTGTTTAAGGTTAATTTCTAATCAATTATTTGTTTGCATCATTTTTGTCGTATATTTAATGAATTAATAGCAATAAACTGAAAATTCACAAAAACGTGGAAAAACAGCAAAATATTGCCTAATTCGATGATATTTTGTTTATATCACATAAAGGAAAAGGGGATGATGAACATCGAAATATTGCTGAATTCGATGATTTTTAGTACGAAACAAAATGCAAGAAAACTTGCTTAAAATGCAATATTATGCGAAAATCTGAGATATGAAGGCCAAATCACATATGGTGATACTACATGAAATAGTATCGAAATATTGGTAAAAATGAATATATTTACGTAATATCAAACTACATGAAGAACGTGAAAAAAGTCATTAATATACCAAATTTGAGGATTTTAACTTCGAATCATAGAGCGACGTTTCGTATTTTTTAGACCCTAGAAAAGCCGTATAAAGATGTTGCTTCCAATACAAATGATAAAAATCAATGTGTTTTCATTAAAATTAACTAAAATGTTCCTGATTTTCGGTTTATATTACCGATGGAAGATGTACACGTAAAACCGTTCTAATCCGGCTGAAACGTCGATATATGCAATAAAAACAGAACTTCTCCCCATTTCATTATCTTACTTTAACGAGAAACAAATAGATGATTGAAAATGAAGTATTTAAGGTTATTTTCTGATCAATTATGTGTTTGCATAATTTTTCTCGTATATATAATGAATCAATAACAATAAACTGAAAATTCACAAAAACGTGGAATAACGGCAAAATATTGCCTAATTCGATGATATTTTGTTTAAATCACATAAAGGAAAAGTTGATGATAAACGTCAAAATATTGCTCAAATCGATGATTTTTAGTACAAAACAAAATGCAAAAAAACTTGCTTAAAAATGCAAAATTTGCGAAAATCTGAGATTTGAAGGCCAAATCACATATCGTGAGAAAACATGAAGTAGTATCGAAATATTGGTAAAAACGAATATATATACGTAAAATTACACTACATGTATAACGTGAAAAAAATCACTATATTACCATATTTGAGGATTTTAACTTCAAATCATAGAGCGAGATTTCGTATTATTTAGATCCAAGAAAAGGCATATGACAATGTTGTTTCCAATACAAATGATAAAAATCAATGTGTTTTCATTAGAATAACCTAAAATGTTCCTGATTTTCCGTTTATATTACCGATGGAAGATGTACACGTAAAACCGCTCTAATCCGGCTGAAACGTCGATAAATGCAATAAAAACAGAACTTCTTCCCTTTCCAATATCTTACTCAGTATTTTAACGAGAAACAAATAGTTGATTTAAAATGAAGTGTTTAAGGTTAATTTCGAATCAATTTGGTGTTTGCATCATTTTTATCGTATATTTAATGAATTTATAGCAATAAACTGAAAATTCACAAAAACGTGGAAAAACAGCAAAATATTGCCTAATTCGATGATATTTTGTTTATATCACATAAAGGAAAAGGGGATGATAAACGTCAAAATATTGCTGAATTCGATGATTTTTACTAAAGAAAAAGACATATGAAGAAAGACAAATGACAAATAAAAGAAAAGACAAATAAAAGACAAAAGACAAATAAAAGAAAAGACATATGACTATGTTGTTTCCATTACAAATGATAAAAATCAATGTGTTTTCATTAGAATTAACTAAAATGTTCCTGATTTTCCGTTTATATTACCGATGGAAGATGTACACGTAAAACCGCTCTAATCCGGCTGAAACGTCGATATATGCAATAAAAACAGAACTTCTTCCCTTTTTAATATCTTACTCGGTATTTTAACGAGAAACAAGTAGTTGATTGAAAATGAAGTGTTTAAGGTTAATTTCTAATCAATTATGTGTTTGCATCATTTTTATCGTATATTTGATGAATTAATAGCAATAAACTGAAAATTCACAAAAACGTGGAAAAACAGGAAAATATTGCCTAATTCGATGATATTTTGTTTATATCACATAAAGGAAAAGGGGATGATAAACGTCAAAATATTGCTCAATTCGATGATTTTTAGTACGAAACAAAATGCAAGAAAACTTGCTTAAAATGCAATATTATGCGAAAATCTGAGATTTGAAGGCCAAATCACATATCGTGATACTACATGAAATAGTATCGAAATATTGGTAAAAATGAATATATTTACGTAATATCAAACTACATGAAAAACGTGAAAAAAGTTATTATTATACCAAATTTGAGGATTTTAACTTCGAATCATAGAGCGACGTTTCGTATTTTTTAGACCCTAGAAAAGACATATAACAATGTTGTTTCCAATACAAATGATAAAAATCAATGTGTTTTCATTAAAATTAACTAAAATGTTCCTGATTTTCGGTTTATATTTCCGATGGAAGATGTACACGTAAAACCGTTCTAATCCGGCTGAAACGTCGATATATGCAATAAAAACAGAACTTCTCCCCTTTTTGAATATCTTACTCAGTATTTTAACGAGAAAAAAATAGATGATTGAAAATGAAGTATTTAAGGTTATTTTCTGATCAATTATGTGTTTGCATAATTTTTATCGTATATTTAATGAATTAATAACAATAAACTGAAAATTCACAAAAACGTGGAACAACGGCCTAATTCGATGATATTTTGTTTAAATCACATAAAGGAAAAGGGAATGATAAAGGTCAAAATATTGCTAAATTCGATGATTTTTAGTACAAAACAAAATGCAAGAAAACTTGCTTAAAATGCAAAATTTTCGAAATTCTGAGATATGAAGGCCAAATCACATATCGTGAGAAAACATGAAGTAGTATCAAAATATTGGTAAAAACGAATATATATACGTAAAATCACACTAAATGAATAAAGTGAAAAAAGTCACAATATTACCATATATGAGGATTTTAACTTCAAATCATAGAGCGAGGTTTCGTATTGTTTAGATCCAAGACATATGACAATGTTGTTTCCAGTACAAATGATAAAAATCAATGTGTTTTCATTAGAATTAACTAAAATGTTCCTGATTTTCCATTTATATTGCCGATGGAAGATGTACACGTAAAACCGCTCTAATCCGGCTGAAACGTCGATATATGGAATAAAACAGAACTTCTTCCCTTTCCAATATCTTACTCGGTATTTTAACGAGAAACAAGTAGTTGATTGAAAATGAAGTGTTTAGGGTTAATTTCTAATCAATTATGTGTTTGCATCATTTTTATCGTATATTTGGTGAATTAATAGCAATAAACTGAAAATTCACAAATACGTGGAAAAACAGCAAAATATTGCCTAATTTGATGATATTTTGTTTATATCACATAAAGGAAAAGGGGATGATAAACGTCAAAACATTGCTGAATTCGATGATTTTTAGTATGTAAAAAAATGCAAGAAAACTTGCTTAAATTGCAATATCATGCAAAAATCTGAGATTTGAAGGCCAAATCACATATCGTGATACTACATGAAATAGTATCGAAATATTGGTAAAAATGAATATATTTACGTAATATCAAACTACATGAAAAACGTGAAAATTCATTATTATGCCAAATTTGAGGATTTTAACTTCGAATCATAGAGCGACGTTTCGTATTTTTTAGACCCTAGAAAAGACGTATAAAGATGTTGCTTCCAATACAAATGATAAAATTCAATGTGTTTTCATTAAAATTAACTAAAATGTTCCTGATTTTCGGTTTATATTACCGATGGAAGATGTACACGTAAAATTGTGCTAATCCGGCTGAAACGTCGATATATGCAATAAAAACCGAACTTCTCCCCTTTTAAATATCTTACTCAGTATTTTAACGAGAAATTACAAACATAGTGGATAGTGATTGAAAATGAAGTATACCTACAGTTAGCAAACTTAATAAAAAAGAAGGTAGATATTAAGTTATCTGATCAATTATGTGTGTGCATTATTTTTCTCGTATATATAATGAAATAATAACAATAAACTGAAAATTCACAAAAACGTGGAAAAACGGCAAAATATTGCCTAATTCGATGATATTTTGTTTAAATCACATAAAGAAAAAGGGGATGATAAAGGTCAAAATATTGCTAAATTCGATGATTTTTAGTACAAAACAAAATGCAAGAAAACTTGCTTAAAAATGCAAAATTTGCGAAATTCTGAGATATGAAGGCCAAATCACATATCGTGATTCTACATGAAGTAGTATCGAAATATTGGTAAAAACGAATATATATATACGTAAAATCACACTACATGAATAACGTGAAAAAAGTCACTATATTACCATATTTGAGGATTTTAACTTCGAATCATAAAACGACGTTTCGTATTTTTTAGACCCTAGAAAAGACGTATAAAGATGTTGCTTCCAATACAAATGATAAAAATCAATGTGTTTTCATTAGAATTAACTAAAATGTTCCTGATTTTCCGTTTATATTACCGATGGAAGATGTACACGTAAAACCGCTCTAATCCGGCTGAAACGTCGATATATGCAATAAAAACAGAACTTCTCCCCTTTCCAATATCTTACTCAGTATTTTAACGAGAAACAAATAGTTGATTGAGTATGAAGTGTTTAAGGTTAATATCTAATCAATTATGTGTTTGCATCATTTTTATCGTATATTTAATGAATTAATAGCAATAAACTAAAAATTCACAAAAACGTGGAAAAACGGAAAAATATTGCCTAATTCGATGATATTTTGTTTAAATCACATAAAGGAAAAGGGGATGAAGGAAAAGGGAGATGCAGGGGCTTAAGAGAGTGATGCAGAGGTTCAAGAGAGTGATGCAGAGGCACAAGAGAATGATGTAGAAGCTTAAGCGAGGGATGCAGAGGCTCAAGAGAATGATGCAGGGGCTCAAGAGAATGATGCAGAGGCTTAAGAGAGGGATGCAGAGGATCAAGACAGTGATGCAGAGGCTTAAGAGAGGAATGGAGAGGCTGAAGAGAATGATGCAGAGGCTTAAGAGAGGGATGCAGAGGCTGAAGAGAATGATGCAGAGGCTTAAGAGAGGGACGCACAGGGTTAAGAGAGGGATGCAGAGGCTCAAGAGAGTGATTGAGAGGCTCAAGAGAGTGATGCAGAGGCTCAACAGAGTGATTCAAAGGCTTACGAGAATGATGCAGAGGCTTCAGAGAGTGATGCAGAGGCTTAAGAGAGGGATGCAGAGGCTCAAGAGAGGGATGTAGAGGCCCAGGAGCGGGATGCAGGGGCTCAAGAGAGAGATGCAGAGGCTCAAGTGATGGAAGCAGAGGCATAAGAGAGGGACGCAGAGGCTCTTGAGAGTGACGCAGAGGCTCAAGAGAGGGATGCAGAGGCTTAAAACAGTGATGCAAAGGCTTAAGTGAAGGATGCAGAGGCTCATGGGAGGGATGCAGGAGTTCAAGAGAGGGATACAGAGGCTCGAGAGGGATGCAGAGGCTCAAGTGAAGGATGAAGAGGCACAAGAGAGAGGTGCAGAGGCTCTTGGGAGTGATGCAGAGGCTCAAGAGAGGGATGCAGAGGCTCAAGAGAGTGATTCAGAGGCTTACGGAAGTGATGCAGAGGCTTAAGAGAGTGATGCAGAGGCTTAAGAAAGTGATGCAGAGGCTCAAAAGAGGGATGCAGAGGGTTAAAAGGGTGATGCAGAGGCTTAAGAGAGTGATGCAGAGGCTCAAGAGAGGGATTAACAAAAAATGTTCCTGAAAAGACATAAAAATGTTGTTTCCAATGTAAATGATAAAAATCAATGTGTTTTCATTAGAATTAACTAAAATGTTTCTGATTTTCCGTTTATATTACCGATGGAAGATGTACACGTAAAACCGTGTTTGCATCATTTTTATCGTATATATAATGAATAATACTGAAAATTCACAAAAACGTGGAAAACGGCAAAATATTGCCTAATTCGATGATATTTTGTTAAAATCACATAAAGAAGAGGGGATGACAAACGTCAAAATATTGCTAAATTCGATGATTTTTAGTACGAAACAAAATGCAAACTTGCTTAAAAATTTGCTTAAAAATGAAAAATTTGCGAAATTCTGAGATTTGAAGGCCTAATCACATATCGTGAGAAAACATGAAGTAGTATCGAAATATTGGTAAAAATGAATATATATACGTAAAGCGACACTACATGAAAAACGTGAAAAAAGTCGCTATATTACCAAATTTGAGGATTTTAACGTCAAATCATAAAGCGTGGTTTCGTATTTTTTAGATCCTAGAAAAGACATAAAAATGTTGTTTCCAATACAAATGATAAAAATCAATGTGTTTTCATTAGAATTAATTAAAATGTTCCTGATTTTCCGTTTATATTACCGATGGAAGATGTACACGTAAAACCGCTCTAATCCGGCTGAAACGTCGATATATGCAATAAAAACAGAACTTCTCGCATTTTCAATATCTTACTCAGTTTTTTAACGAGAAACAAATAGTTGATTGAAAATGAAGTATTTAATGTTAATTTCTAATCAATTTTGCATCATCATCTTCGTGTGATGCAAAGTTTTGCAGTTTTGCAGTCGTGCAGTTTTGCAGTTTGCATCATTTTTATCGTATATATAATGAATTATTAACAATAAACTGAAAATTCACAAAATCGTGGAAAACGGCAAAATATGCCTAATTCGATGGTATTTTGTTTAAATCACATAAAGGAAAAGAGGATGATATTTCCAAAATATGGCTCAAGCGTCGAAGTTGGGATGTTTGGGATATTTTGAAAATTGCAAGAAGGGTTTGGTCAAAATGTGATCCATCGCCGCGCTCAATAATTGGCATATTTTCGGTATAAAGAGTCGTAATTTCAAACAGTGAATACGTGCAGAGAGCCAGAATTTGGCTACAAAATATAGCTCAAGCGTCCAATTTAAATGATTGGAATATTTTAAAAACTGCTGGGAGGGTTTGGGCAGAATGTATTCCATCGCCGCTTTCAGTAATTGGCATATTTTCGATATTAAAAGTCGTTATTTCAAAAAGTGAATACGTGTAGAGTCAGAATTTAGCTCCAAAATAAGGATCAAGGGTCGAATTTGGGATGATTGGGATATTTGGCAAACTGCAGGGAGGGTTTGAGCAAAATGTGATCCATCTCTGCTCTCAGTAATTGGCTTATTTTTGGTATAAAAAGTCGTAATTTCAAACTGCGAATACGTGCAGAGTGCCAGAATTTGGCTCCAAAATATGACTCAAGCGTCGAATTTGGGATGTTTGGGATATTTTAAAAACTGCAGGGAGTGTTTAGGCAAAATGTGATCCATCGTCGCTTTTAGTAATTGGCATATTTTCGGTATAAAAAGTAGTAATTTGTAACTGCGAATTCGTGCAGAGAGCCAGAATATGGATTCAAAATATGATTCAAGCGTCGACTTTTGGATGTTTTGGATATTTTGAAAACTGCAGGGAGGGTTTGAGCAAAATGTGATCCATCGCCGCTCTCAGTAATTAGCATTTTTTCGGTATAAAAAGTCGTAATTTCAAACTGCGAATACGTGCAGACAGCCAGAATTTGGTTCCAAAATTCAGCCTCTGCATCATTCTCTTCAGCCTCTGCATCACTCTCTTAAGCCTCTGCATCATTCTCTTCAGCCTCTGCATCCCTCTCTTAAGCCTCTGCATCACTCTTCTGAGCCTCTGCATCCCTCTCATGAGCCTCTGCATCCCTCTCTTGAGATTTTGCAACACTCTCTTAAGCCTCTGCATCCCTCTCTTGAGCCTCTGCATCACTCTCAAGAGCCTCTGCATCCCTCTTTTGAGCCTCTGCATCCCTCTCTTGCGCCTCTGCATCCCTCTCTTGAGCCTCTGCATCCCTCTTTTGAACCTCTGCATCCCTCTCTTAAGCCTCTGCATCACTCTCTTGAGCCTCTGCATCACTCTCTTCAGCCTCTGCATCCCCTCTATTAAGACTCTGCAACACTCTTATGTCTCTGTATCACTCTATTGAGCTTCTGCATCACTCTCTTGAGACTCTACTTCCCTCTCTTGAGCCTCTGCATCACTCTCGTAAGCCTCTGCATCACTCTCTTGAGCCTCTGCATAACTCTCTTGAGTCTCTGCATCACTCTCTTGAGCCTCTGCATCCCTCACTTGAGCCTCTGCAACACTCTCTTTACCCTCTGCATCACTCTCTTAAGCTTCTGCATCCCTCTCCTGAGCCTCTGAATCCCTCTCTTGAGCCTCTGCAACACTCTCTGTAGCGTCTGCATCACTCTCTTCATCCTCTGCATCCCTCTCTTGAGCATCTGCATCACTCTCTTGAGCCTCTGCATCCCTCTCTTGAGCCTCTGCAACACTCTCTTCAGCCTCTGTATCACACTCTTAAGCCTCTGAATCCCCTCTCTTGAGCCTCTGTATCACTCTCTTGAGCCTCTGCATCACTTTTTAGGGCCTCTGCATCTCTCACTTCAGCCTCTGCATCTCTCACTTCAGCCTCTGCATCACTCTCTCTTGAGCCTCTGCATCCCTCTCTTGAGCCCTTGCATCCCTCTCTTAAGCCTCTGCATCACTCTCTTAAGCCTCTGCATCACTCTCGTAAGCCTCTGAATCACTCTCTTGAGCCTCTGCATCACTCTCTTCAGCCGCTGCATCCCTCCCTTGAGCTTGAGCCTATGCATCATTCTCCTAGGCCTCTGCATCAATCTCTAGAGCCTCTGCATCACTCTCTTAAGCCTCTACATCCCTCTCTTGAGCCTCTGCATCACTCTTTTGAGCCTCGGCATCCCTCTCTTAAGCCTCTGCATCCATATCTTGAGCCTCTGAATCCCTCTCTTGAGCCTCTGCATCACTCTCTTGAGCCTCTGCATCACTCTCGTAAGCCTCTGCATCACTCTCTTAAGCCTCTGCATCACTCTCTTAAGCCTCTGCATCACTCTCTTGAGCCTCTGCATCACTCTCTTGAGCCTCTGCATCACTCTCTTAAGCTTCTGCATCACTCTCTTGAGCCTCTGCATCACTCTCTTGAGCCTCTGCATCACTCTCTTCAGCCTCTGCATCCCTCTCTTGAGCCTCTGCATCACTCTCTTGAGCCTCTGCATCACCTCTCTTAAGCCTCTGCATCCCTCTCTTGAGCCTCTGCATCACTTTCTTAAGCCTCTGCATCCCTCTCTTGAGCCTCTGCATCCCTCTCTTGAGCCTCTGCATCCCTCTCTTGAGCTTCTGCATCCCTCTTGAGCCTCTGCATCACTCTCTTAAGCCTCTGCATCACTCTCTTGAGCCTCTGCATCACTCTCTTGAGCCTCTTGCATCCCTCTCTTAAGCCTCTGCATCACTCTCTTGAGCCTCTGCATCACTCTCTTGAGCCTCTGCATCACTCTCTTGAAGCCTCTGCATCACTCTCTTGAGCCTCTGCATCACTCTCTTGAGCCTCTGCATCACTCTCTTGAGCCTCTGCATCACTCTCTTGAGCCTCTGCATCACTCTCTTGAGCCTCTGCATCACTCTCTTGAGCCTCTGCATCACTCTCTTGAGCCTCTGCATCACTCTCTTGAGCCTCTGCATCACTCTCTTGAGCCTCTGCATCTCTCTCTTGAGCCTCTGCATCACTCTCTTAAGCCTCTGCATCACTCTCTTGAGCCTCTGCATCACTCTCTTGAGCCTCTGCATCACTCTCTTGAGCCTCTGCATCCCTCTCTTGAGCCTCTGCATCACTCTCTTGAGCCTCTGCATCACTCTCTTGAGCCTCTGCATCACTCTCTTGAGCCTCTGCAATCACTCTGCATCTCTTAAGCCTCTGCATCACTCTCTGAGCCTCTGCATCACTCTCTTGAGCCTCTGCATCCCTCTCTTGAGCCTCTGCATCACTCTCTTAAGCCTCTGCATCCCTCTCTTGAGCCTCTGAATCCCTCTCTTGAGCCTCTGCATCACTCTCTGGAGCCTCTGCATCACTCTCTTCAGCCTCTGCATCACTCTCTTGAGCCTCTGCATCACTCTCTTGAGCCTCTGCATCCCTCTCTTGAGCCTCTGCATCACTCTCTTCAGCCTCTGCATCACTCTCTTAAGCCTCTGAATCCCCCTCTCTTGATCCTCTGCATCACTCTCTTGAGCCTCTGCATCACTCTCTTGAGCCTCTGCATCCCTCTCTTGAGCCTCTGCATCTCTCTCTTGAGCCTCTGCATCACTCTCTCTTAAGCCTCTGCATCCCTCTCTTGAGCCTCTGCATCACTCTCTTGAGCCTCTGCATCACTCTCTTGAGCCTCTCTTGAGCCTCTGCATCACTCTCTTGAGCCTCTGCATCACTCTCTTGAGCCTCTGCATCCCTCTCTTGAGCCTCTGCATCACTCTCTTGAGCCTCTGCATCACTCTCTTGAGCCTCTGCATCACTCTCTTGAGCCTCTGCATCCCTCTCTTGAGCCTCTGCATCACTCTCTTGAGCCTCTGCATCACTCTCTTGAGCCTCTGCATCACTCTCTTGAGCCTCTGCATCCTCTCATCTTCTTGAGCCTCTGCATCACTCTCTTGAGCCTCTGCATCACTCTCTTAAGCCTCTGCATCACTCTCTTGAGCCTCTGCATCACTCTCTTGAGCCTCTGCATCACTCTTGATCTTGAGCCTCTGCATCACTCTCTCTCTTGCCTCTGCATCACTCTCTTGAGCCTCTGCATCACTCTCTTGAGCCTCTGCATCTCTTGAGCCTCTGCATCCCTCTCTTGAGCCTCTGCATCACTCTCTTGAGCCTCTGCATCACCCTCTTAAGCCTCTGCATCCCTCTTTTGAGCCTCTGCATCACTCTCTTGAGCCTCTGCATCCCTCTCTTGAGCCTCTGCATCACTCTCTTGAGCCTCTGCATCCCTGCATCCCTCTCTTGAGCCTCTGCATCACTCTCTTGAGCCTCTGCATCACTCTCTTGAGCCTCTGCATCACTCTCTTGAGCCTCTGCATCCCTCTCTTGAGCCTCTGCATCCCTCTCTTGAGCCTCTGCATCACTCTCTTGAGCCTCTGCATCACTCTCTTGAGCCTCTGCATCACTCTCTTCAGCCTCTGCATCCCTCTCTTGAGCCTCTGCATCACTCTCTTAAGCCTCTGCATCACTCTCTTGAGCCTCTGCATCACTCACTTGAGCCTCTGCATCACTCTCTTAAGCCTCTGCATCCTCTGCATCACTCTCTTGAGCCTCTGCATCACTCTCTTGAGCCTCTGCATCACTCTCTTGAGCCTCTGCATCACTCTCTTGAGCCTCTGCATCACTCTCTAAGCCTCTGCATCACTCTCTTGAGCCTCTGCATCACTCTCTTGAGCCTCTGCATCACTCTCTTGAGCCTCTGCATCCCTCTCTTGAGCCTCTGCATCACTCTCTTGAGCCTCTGCATCACTCTCTTGAGCCTCTGCATCCCTCTCTTGAGCCTCTGCATCCCTCTCTTGAGCCTCTGCATCACTCTCTTGAGCCTCTGCATCACTCTCTTCAGCCTCTGCATCCCTCTCTTGAGCCTCTGCATCACTCTCTTGAGCCTCTGCATCCCTCTCTTGAGCCTCTGCATCACTCTCTTGAGCCTCTGCATCACTCTCTTAAGCCTCTGCATCCCTCTCTTGAGCCTCTGCAATCACTCTCTTGAGCCTCTGCATCACTCTCTTAAGCCTCTGCATCACTCTCTTGAGCCTCTGCATCACTCTCTTGAGCCTCTGCATCACTCTCTTGCAGCCTCTGCATCCCTCTCTTGAGCCTCTGCATCACTCTCTTGAGCCTCTGCATCACTCTCTTAAGCCTCTGCATCCCTCTCTTAAGCCTCTGCATCACTCTCTTGAGCCTCTGCATCACTCTCTTGAGCCTCTGCATCCCTCTCTTGAGCCTCTGCATCACTCTCTTGAGCCTCTGCATCCCTCTCTTGAGCCTCTGCATCACTCTCTTGAGCCTCTGCATCACTCTCTTGAGCCTCTGCATCACTCTCTTGAGCCTCTGCATCACTCTCTTAAGCCTCTGCATCCCTCTCTTGAGCCTCTGCATCCCTCTCTTGAGCCTCTGCATCACTCTCTTGAGCCTCTGCATCACTCTCTTGAGCCTCTGCATCACTCTCTTGAGCCTCTGCATCACTCTCTTGAGCCTCTGCATCCCTCTCTTCACTCTCGTGAGCCTCTGCATCACTCTCTTGAGCCTCTGCATCACTCTCTTGAGCCTCTGCATCCCTCTCTTGAGCCTCTGCATCACTCTCTTGAGCCTCTGCATCCCTCTCTTGAGCCTCTGCATCACTCTCTTGAGCCTCTGCATCACTCTCTTAAGCCTCTGCATCCCTCTCTTGAGCCTCTGCATCACTCTCTTAAGCCTCTGCATCACTCTCTTGAGCCTCTGCATCCCTCTCTTGAGCCTCTGCATCACTCTCTTGAGCCTCTGCATCACTCTCTTGAGCCTCTGCATCACTCTCTTAAGCCTCTGCATCCCTCTCTTGAGCCATTGCATCCCTCTCTTGAACCTCTGCATCACTCTCTTGAGCCTCTGCATCACTCTCTTAAGCCTCTGCATCACTCTCTTGAGCCTCTGCATCACCCTCTTAAGCCTCTGCCTCACTCTCTTAAGCCTCTGCATCACTCTCGTTAGCCTCTGAATCACTCTCTTGAGCCTCTGCAACCCTCTCTTGAGCCTCTGCATCACTCTCTTGAGCCTCTGCATAACTCTCTTCAGCCTCTGCATCACTCTCGTAGGCCTCTGAATCACTCTCGTGAGCCTCTGCATCCCTCTCCTGAGCCTCTGCATCCTTCTCTTGAGCCTCTGCATCTTCTCTTAAGCCTCTGCATCACTCTAGAGCCTCTACATCACTCTCTTCAGCCTCTGCATCACTCTCTTAAGCCTCTGCATCCCGCTCTTGATTTTCTGCATCACTCTTTTAAGCCGCTGCATCATTCTCTTGAGCCTCTGCATCACTCTCTTGAGCCTCTGCATCACTCTCCTAAGCCTCTGCCTTTCTCTCTTGAGCCTCTACATCACTCTCTTGAGCCTCTGCATCCCTCTCTTGAGCCTCTGCATCACTCTCAAGTGCCTCTGCATCACTCTCTTAAGCCTCTGCATCACTCTCATCACTCTTCAGCCTCTGCATCACTCTCTTGAGCCTCTGCATCACTCTCTTGAGCCTCTGCATCACTCTCTTCAGCCTCTGCATCACCTCTCTTGAGCCTCTGCATCACTCTCTTGAGCCTCTGCATCCCTCTCTTGAGCCCCTGCATCCCTCTCTTGAGCCTCTGCATCACTCTCTTGAGCCTCTGCATCACTCTCTTGATCCTCTGCATCACTCTCTTGAGCCTCTGCATCACTCTCTTGAGCCTCTGCATTCCTCTCTTGAGCCTCTGCATCCCTCTCTTGAGCCTCTGCATCCCTCTCTCTTCTGATCCTCTGCATCCATTCTCTTGAGCCTCTGCATCACTCTCTTAAGCCTCTGCATCACTCTCTTGAGCCTCTCTTAAGCCTCTGCATCACTCTCTTGAGCCTCTGCATCACTCTCTTGAGCCTCTGCATCACTCTCTTAAGCCTCTGCATCACTCTCTTGAGCCTCTGCATCACTCTCTTAAGCCTCTGCATCCCTCTCTTAAGCCTCTGCATCACTCTCTTAAGCCTCTGCATCCCTCTCTTGAGCCTCTGCATCACTCTTTTCTGCATCCCTCTCTTGAGCCTCTGCATCCCTCTCTTGAGCCTCTGCATCCCTCTCTTAAGCTCTGCATCTCTTGAGCTCTGCATCCCTCTCTTAAGCCTCTGCATCACTCTCTTGAGCCTCTGCATCACTCTCTTAAGCCTCTGCATCACTCTCTTCAGCCTCTGCATCACTCTCTTGAGCCTCTGCATCACTCTCTTGAGCCTCTGCATCCCTCTCTTGAGCCTCTGCATCCCTCTCTTGAGCCTCTGCATCACTCTCTTGAGCCTCTGCATCCTTCTCTTGAGCCTCTGCATCCCTCTCTTAGCCTCTGCATCACTCTCTTGAGCCTCTGCATCACTCTCTTAAGCCTCTGCATCCCTCTCTTGAGCCTCTGCATCACTCTCTTGAGCCTCTGAATCACTCTCTTAAGCCTATGTTCCTTAATTTCCGTTTATATTACCGATGGAAGATGTATAAAGAGTTCAATAATAGAGAGGCTTAAGAGAGTGATGCAAAAGCTCAAGAGAGGGATGCAGAGGCTCATGAGAGGGATGCAGGAATTCAATAGAGGGATGCAGAGGCTCTTGAGAGTGACGCAGAGGCTCAAGAGAGGGATGCAGAGGTTTAAGAGAGAGATGCAAAGGCTCAGGAGAGGGATGCAGAGGCTCAAGAGAGGGATGCAGAGGCTCAAGTGAGGGATGCAGAGGCAAAAGAGAGGGATGCAGAGGCTAAAGTGAGGGATGCAGAGGCAAAAGAGTGGGATGCAGAGGCTCTTGAGAATGCTGCAGAGGCTCAAGAGAGGGATTAAGAGGTTTAAGAGAGTGATGCAAAGGCTCGAGAGTGGGATGCAGAGGCTCGAGAGAGTGATTCAGAGGCTTACGAGAGTGATGCAGAGAATCAAGAGAGTGATGCAGAGGCTGGAGAGAGTTATGCAGAGGCCTCAAGAAAGGGATTCAGAGGCTTAATAGAGTGATGCAGAGGCTGAAGAGAGTGTTGCAGAGGCTCAAGTGAGGGATGAAGATGCTGAAGAGAGTAATGCAGAGGCTCAAGAGAGGGATGCAGAGGATCAAGAGAGTGATGCAGAGGCTTGAGAAAGGGATGCAGGGCTCAAGAGAGGGATGCAGATGCTCATGAGAGTGATTCAGAGGCTTAAGAGAGTGATGCAGAGGCTTAAGAGAGTGATGCAGAGGATTAAAAGAGGGATGGAGAGGCTCACGAGAGTTATGCAGAGGGTCAAGAGAGTAATGCAGAGGCTTACGAGATTGATGCAGATGATAAAGAGAGGGATGCAGAGGCCTAAGAGAGTGATGCAGAGGCTGAAGAGAGTGTTGCAGAGGCTTAAGAGAGGGATGCAGAGGCTCAAGAGAGTGATGCAGAGGCTCAGGAGAGTGATGCAGATGCTCAGGAGAGTGATGCAGAGTCTTAAGAGAGGGATGCAGAGGCTCAAGAGAGGGATGTAGAGGCTCAAGAGAGTGATTCAGAGGCTAACGAAAGATATGCAGAGGCTTAGGAGAGGGATGCAGAGGCTCAAGAGAGTGATTCAGAGGCTCAAGAGAGGGATGCAGAGGCTCAAGAGATGGATGCAGAGGCTCAAGTGAAGGATGCAGAGGCTTAAGCGAGTGATGCAAAGGCTCAAGAGAAGGATGCAAAGACTCATGAGGGAGATGGCTAGTTCAAGAGAGAGATGCAGAGGCTAAAGAAAGGGATGCAGCTCTGCGTCACTCTCAAGAGCCTCTGCATCCCTCTCCTGTGCCTCTGCATCCCTCACTTGAGCCTCTGCATCCCTCTCTTGAGCCCCTACATGAAAAACGTGAAAAAAGTCTATATTATACCAAATTTGAGGATTTTAACTTCAAATCATAGAGCGACGTTTTCGTAATTTTTAGACCATAGAAAAGACGTATAAAAGATTGTTGCTTCCAATACAATGATAAATAAAAGCAATGTGTTTCCATTAAAATTAACCTAAAATGTTCCTGATTTTAGGTTTATATTACCGATGGAAGATGTACACGTAAAACCGTTCTAATCCGGCTGAAAACGTCGATACATGCAATAAAAACCATAACTTCTCCCCCTTTTCAATATCTTACTCAGTATTTTAACGAGAAACAAATAGATGATCGAAAATGAAGTATTTAAGGTTATTTTCTGATCAATTATGTGTTTGGCATAATTTTTATCGTATATTTAATGAATTAATAACAATAAACTGAAAATTCACAAAAACGTGGAAAAAACGGCCTTATTCGATGATATTTTTTTGTTTAAATCACATAAAGGAAACGGGGATGATAAAGGTCAAAAATTTGCTAAGTTCGATGATTTTTAGTACAAAACAAAATAGAAGAAAACTTGCTTAAAAATGCAAAATTTGCGAAATCCTGAGATTTGAAGGCCAAATCACATATCGTGAGAAAACCTGAAGTTGTATCGAAATATTTGTAAAAACGAATATATATACGTAAAATCACACTACATGAATAACGGGAAAAAGTTACTATATTACCCTATTTGGGATTTTAACTTCAAATTATTGAAGCGAGGTTTTCGTATTATTTAGATCCAAGAAAAGACATATGACAATGTTGTTTCGAATACAAATGATAAAAATTAATGTGTTTTCATTAGACTTAACTAAAATGTTCCCTGATTTTCCGTTTCTATTACCGATGGAAGATGTACACGTAAAACCGCTCTAATCCGGCTGAAACGTCGATATATGCAATAAAAACAGAACTTCTCCCCTTATCTTACTCAGTATTTTAACGAGAAACAAATAGTTGATTGACAATGAAGTGTTTAAGGTTAATTTCTAATCAATTATGTGTTTGCATAATTTTTATCGTATATTTAATGAATTAATAGCAATAAACATAAAATTTACAAAAACGTGGAAAAACAGCAAAATATTGCCTAATTCCATGATATTTTGTTTATATCACATAACGGAAAAGGGGATGGTAAACGTCAAAATATTGCTGAATTTGATGATTTTTAGTACGAAACAAAATGCAAGAAAATTTGCTTAAAATGCAATAATTTTCGAAAAACTGAGATTTGAAGGCCAAATCACATATCGTGATACAACATAAAATAGTTTCGAAATATTGGTAAAATGAAAATATTTACGTAATAACAAACTAAATGAAAAACGTGAAAAAAGTCATTATTATACCAAATTTGAGGATATTAACTTCGAATCATAAAGCGACGTTTCGTATTTTTTAGACCCTAGAAAAGACATAAAGATGTTGCTTCCAATATAAATGATAAAAATCAATGTGTTTTCATTAGAATTAACTAAAATGTTCCTGATTTTCGGTTTATATTACCGATGAAAGATGTACTTGTAAAACCGTTCTAATCCGGCTGAAACGTCGATATATGCAATTAAAACAGAACTTCTCCCCTTTTCAATATCTTACTCAGTACTTTAACGAGGTTCATATAGTTGATTGAAAATCTTGTATTTAAGGTTAATTTACAATTATTTACGTGTTTGCATAATTTATCTCGTAAATTTAATGAATTAATAACAATTAAATCGAAAATGTTTGAAAACCGGGAAAAAAACGGCAAAATACTGCTTAATTCGTTGATATTTGGATGAAATCTCAGAAAGGAAACAAGGATGATAAAACCTCAAAATATTGCTAAGTTCGATGAATTTTATGTACAAAGCACATTGAAAAAAAACTTGCTTAAAAAACGCAATATTATGTGAAATTCTGAGATTTGTAGGCCAAATAACATATAGTGGGAACAACATGAAGTAGTATCCAAAAATTGGTAAATTCGAACGTTTATACCTGAAATCACTCTTCATGAAAAACGTGAGAAAAGTCACTATATTACCAAATTCGAGGATTTTTACATCAAATCATAGAGCGAGGATGCCGTACAATTTTGATCATTAAAAAGGCATGTGAAAACGTTGTTCCCAATTTAAATTATAAAAATCAATGTGCTTTCTTTAGAATTAACTAAACTGTTCCTGAATTTCCGTTTATATTACTTAAGGAAGAGGAACTCAAAAAACCGCTCTAATCCGGCTGAAACGTAGAAATATGCAATAAAAACAGAAAATCTCTCCTAATCAATACCTAACTCACTGATTTTAACGAGGTACAAATAGTTGATTGAAAATGAAGTGTTTAAGGTTAATTTCTAATCAATTATGTGTTTGCAATAATTTTTATCGTATATTTAATGAATTAAAAGCATAAACTGAAAATTCACAAAACGTGGAAACAGCAAAATATTGCCTAATTCGATGATATTTTGTTTATATCACATAACGGAAAAGTGGATAATAAACGTCAAAATATTGCTGAATTCGATGATTTTTAGTACGAAACAAAATACAAAAACACTTGCTTAAAATGCAATATTATGCGAAAATCTGAGATTTGAAGGCCGAATCACATATCGTGATTTAATGAAATAATAACAATAAACTGAAAATTCACAAAAACGTGGAAAAACGGAAAAATATTGCCTAAATCGGGATCTTGTTGTTTAAAATCACTTAAAGGAAAAGGGGATGATAAACGTCAAAATATTTCTAAATTCGGTTGTTTTTAGTACAAACCAAAACGCAAGAAAACTTGCTAAAAATGCAAAATTTGCGAAATTCTGAGATTTGAAGGCCAAATCACATATCGTGAGAAAACATGAAGTAGTATCGAAATATTGGTAAAAACGAATATATTTACGTAATGTCACACTACATGAAAAAAGTGAAAAAAATCGCTATTTTTCCAAATTTGAGGAAATCATACTTCAAATCATAAAGCGAGGTTTTGTATTATTTAGATTTTAGAAAAGACATATAAAGATGTTGTTTCCAATACAAATAATAAAAATCTATGTGTTTTCATTAAAATACTCTAAAATGTTCCTGATTTTCCGTTTATATTACCGATGGAAGATGTACACGTAAAACCGCTCTAATCCGGCTGAAACGTCGATATATGCAATAAAAACATAACTTCTCGGTTTTTCAATATCTTACCCAGTTTTTTAACGAGAAACAAATAGTTGATTGAAAATGAAGTATTTAATGCTAATTTCTAATCAATTTTGCATCATCATCATCGTATGATGCAAAGTTTTGGAGTTTTGCAGTCGTGCAGTTTTGCAGTTTGCATCATTTTTATCGTATATATAATGAATTAATAACAATAAACTGAAAAGTCCCATAAACGTGGAAAAACGGCAAAATATTGCCTAATTCGATGATATTTTGTTTATATCACAAAAAGGAAAAGAGGATGATGAACGACAAATATTGCTAAAATCAATGATTTTTAGTACAAAACAAAACGTAAGAAAACTTGCTTAAAAATGCAATATTATTCAAAATTCTCAGATTGTAGGCCAAATCACATATCGTGAGAAAACATGAAGTATTATCGAAATATTGGTAAAAATGAATATATTTACGTACAATCACACAACATGAAAAACGTGAAAAAATCGCTATATTACCAAATTTTAGGAATTTAACTTCAAATCATAAAGCGAGGTTTCGTATTATTTAGATCCTAGAAAAGACATATAAAGATGTTGTTTCCAATACAAATGATAGAAATCAATGTGTTTTCATTAGAATTAACTAAAATGTTCCTGATTTTCCGTTTATATTACCGATGGAAGATGTATACGTAAAACCGCTCTAATCCGGCTGAAACGTCGATATATGCAATCAAAACAGAACTTCTCCCCTTTTCATCATCTTACTCAGTATTTTAACGAGAATCAAATAGTTGATTGAAAATGAAATATTTTAGGATTTTTCTAATCAATTATGTGTTTGCATCATTTTTATCGTATATATATTGAATTAATACCAATAAAATGAAAATTCACAAAAACGTGGAAAACGGCAAAATATTGCCTAATTCGATGATATTTTGTTTAAATCACATAGAGGAAAAGGGGATGACAAACGTCAAAATATTGCTAAATTCGATGATTTTAAGTAAAAAGCAAAATGCAAGAAAACTTGCTTAAAAATGCAAAATTTGCGAAATTCTGAGATTTGAAGGCCAAATCACATATCGTGAGAAAACATGAAGTAGTATCGAAATATTGGTATAAACGAATATATTTACGTATTGTCACACTACATGAAAAACGTGAAAAAATCGCTATATTACCAAATTTGAGGATTTTAACTTCAAATCATAAAGCGAGGTTTCGTATTATTTAGATCCTAGAAAAGACATATAAAGATGTTGTTTCCAATACAAATGATAAAAATCAATGTGTTTTCCTTACCTAACTTGAGGTAATCACATTACCTCACTTGAGGTAATTACCTAACTTTCATCCCTTACTTGAGCCTCTGCATCCCTCTCTTGAGCCTCTGCATCACTCTCTTGAACTCCTGCATCCCTCACATGAGCCTCTGCATCCCTCTCATGAGCCTCTGCATCCCTTTCCTGAGCCTTTGCATCACTCTCTTTAGCCTCTGCATCCCACTCTTGAGCCTCTGCGTCACTCTCAAGAGCCATTGCATCCCTCTCTTGTGCCTTGGCATCCCTCACCTGAGCCTCTGCATCCCTTTCTAGAGCCCCTACATGAAAAACGTGAATAAAAGTCATTATTATACCAAATTGGAGGATTTTAACATCGAATAATAGAGCGACGTTTCGTATTTTTAGACCCTAGCAAAGACGTATTAAGATGTTGCTTCCAATACAAATGATAAAAATCAATGTGTTTTCATTAAAATTACTAAAATGTTCCTGATTTTAGGTTTATATTACCGATGGAAGATGTACACGTAAAGCCGTTCTAATCCGGCTGAAACGTCGATATATGCAATAAAAAACAGAACTTCTCCCCTTTTAAAGTATCTTACTCAGTATTTTAACGAGAAAGAAATAGATGATCGAAAATGAAGTATTTAAGGTTATTTTCTGATGAATTATGTGTTTGCATAATTTTTATCGTATATTTTAATGAATTAATAACAATAAACTGAAAATTCAAAAAAACGTGGAAAAACGGCCTTATTCGATGATATTTTGTTTAAATCACATAAAGGAAAAGGGGATGATTAAGGTCAAAATATTGCTAAATTTGATGATTTTTAGTACAAAACAAAGTGCAAATAAACTTGCTTAAAAATGCAAAATTTGCGAAATTCTGAGATTTGCAGGCAAAATATCATATCGTGAGAAAACATGAAGTAGTATCGAAATGTTGGTAAAAACGAATATATATACGTAAAATCACACTACATGAATAACGTGAAGAAAGTCACTATATTACCATATTTGAGGATTTTAACTTCAAATCATAGAGCGAGGTTTCGTATTATTTAGATCCAAGAAAAGACATATGACAATGTTGTTTCGAATACAAATGATAAAAATCAATTTGTTTTCATTAGAATTAACTAAAATGTTCCCTGATTTTCCGTTTATATTACCGATGGAAGATGTACACGTAAAACCGCTCTAATCCGGCTGAAACGTCGATGTATGCAATAAAAACAGAACTTCTCCCCTTTGCAATATCTTACTCAGTATTTTAACGAGAAAAAAATAGTTGATTGAAAATGAAGTGTTTAAGGTTAATTTCTAATCAATTATGTGTTTGCATCATTTTTATCGTATATTTAATGAATTAATAGCAATACACTGAAAAATTCACAAAAACGTGGAAAAACAGCAAAATATTGCCTAATTCGATGATATTTTGTTTATATCACATAAAGGAAAAGGGGATGATAAACGTCAAAATATTGCTGAATTCGATGATTTTTAGTACGAAACAAAATGCAAGAAAATTTGCTTAAATGCAATATTACGCGAAAATCTGAGATTTGAAGGCCAAATCACATATCGTGATACTACATGAAATAGTATCGAAATATTGGTAAAATGTATATATTTACGTAAAATCAAACTACATGAAAAACGTGAAAAAAGTCATTATTATACCAAATTTGAGGATTTTAACTTCGAATCATAGAGCGACGTTTCGTATTTATTAGTCCCTAGAATAGACATAAAGATGTTGCTTCCAATATAAATGATAAAAATCAATGTGTTTTCATTAAAATTAACTAAAACGTTCCTGATTTTCGGTTTATATTACCGATGGAAGATGTACTTGTAAAACCGTTCTAATCCGGCTGAAACGTCGATATATGCAATAAAAACAGAACTTTTCCCCTTTTCAATATCTTACTCAGTACTTTAATGAGAAACAAATAGATGATTGAAAATGAAGTATTTAAGGTTATTTTCTGATCAATTATGTGTTTGCATAATTTTTTCGTATATTAATGAATTAATAACAATAAAATAAAAATTCACAAAAACGTGAAAAAACGGCAAAATATTGCCCAATTCAATTATATTTTGTTTATATCACATAAAGGAAAAGGGGATGATAAACGTCAAAATATTGCTGAATTCGATGATTCTTAGTACGAAACAAAATGCAAGAAAACTTGCTTAAAATGCAATATTATGCAAAAATCTGAGATTTGAAGGCCAAATCACATATCGTGATACTATATGAAATAGTATCGAAATATTGGTAAAAATGAATATATTTACGTAATATCAAACTACATGAAAAACGTGAAAAAGTCATTATTATGCCAAATTTGAGGATTTTAACTTCGAATCATAAAGCGACGTTTCGTATTTTTTAGACCCTAGAAAAGACGTATAAAGATGTTTCTTCCAATACAAATGACAAAAATCAATGTGTTTTAATTAAACTAAACTAAAATGTTCCTGATTTTCGGTTTATGTTACCGATGGAAGATGTACACGTAAAACCGTTCTAATCCGGCTGAAACCTCGATATATGCAATAAAAACAGAACTTCTCCCCTTTTAAATATCTTACTCAGTATTTTAACGAGAAACAAATAGATGATTGAAAATGAAGTATTTAAGGTTATTTTCTGATTAATTATGTGTTTGCATAATTTTTCTCGTATATTTAATGAAATAATAACAATAAAATGAAAATTCACAAAAACATGGAAAAACGGCAAAATATTGCCTAATTCGATGATATTTTGTTTAAATCACATAAAGGAAAAGGGGATGATAAAGGTCAAAATATTGCTAAATTCGATGATTTTTAGTACAAAACAAAATGCAAGAAAACTTGCTAAAAAATGCAAAATTTGCGAAATTCTGAGATTTGAAGGCCAAATCACATATCGTGAGAAAAAATGAAGTAGTATCGAAATATTGGTAAAAACGAATATATATACGTAAAATCACACTACATGAATAACGCGAAAAAAGTCACTATATTACCATATTTCAGGATTTTAACTACAAATCATAGAGCGAGTTTTCGTATTATTTAGATCCAAGAAAAGACATATGACAATATTGTTTCCAATACAAATGATAAGAATCAATGTGTTTTCATTAAATTAACTAAAATGTTCCTGATTTTCGGTTTATATTACCGATGGAAGATGTATACGTAAAACCGTTCTTATCCGACTGAAACGTCGATATATGCAATAAAAACAGAACTTCTCCCCTTTTTAATATCTTACTCAGTATTTTAACGAGAAACAAATAGATGATTGAAAATTAAGTATTTAAGGTTATTTTCTGATCAATTATGTGTTTGCATAATTTCTAACGTATATTTAATGAATTAATAACAATAAACTGAAAATTCACAAAAACGTGGAAAAACGCTGCCTTATTCAATGATATTTTATTTAAATCACATAAAGGAAAAGGGGATGATAAAGGTCAAAATATTGCTAAATTCGATGATTTTTAGTACAAAACAAAATGCAAGAAAACTTGCTTATAAATGCAAAATTTTCGAAATTCTGAGATTTGAAGGACAAATCACATATCGTGAGAAAACATGAAGTAGTATCGAAATATTGGTAAAAACGAATATATATACGTAAAATCACACTACATGAATAACGTGAAAAAAGTCACTATATTACCATATATAGAGATTTTAACTTCAAATCATAGAGCGAGGTTTCGTATTATTTAGACCCAAGAAAAGACATATGACAATGTTGTTTCGAATACAAATGATAAAAATCAATGTGTTTTCATTAAAATTAACTAAAATGTTCCTTAATTTCCGTTTATATTACCGATGGAAGATGTATAAAAAGTTCAATAATAGAGAGGCTTAAGAGAGTGATGCAAAAGCTCAAAAGAGGGATGCAGAGGCTCATGAGAGGGATGCAGGAGTTCAATAGAGGGATGCGGAGGCTCATGAGAGTGATTCAGAGGCTTATGAGAGTGATGCAGAGACTTAAGAGAGTGATGCAAAGGCTTATGAGAGGGATGCAGAGGCTCAAGAGAGGGATGCAGAGGCTCAAGAGAGGGATGCAGAGGCTCAAGTGAGAGATGCAGAGGCACAAGAGAGGGATGCAGAGGCTCTTGAGAGTGACGCAGAGGCTCAAGAGAGGGATGCAGAGGCTTAAGAGAGTGATGCAAAGGCTCAGGAGAGGGATGCAGAGGCTCAAGAGAGGGATGCAGAGGCACAAGTGAGGGATGCAGAGGCAAAAGAGAGGGATGCAGAGGCTCTTGAGAATGCTGCAGAGGCTCAAGAGAGGGATTCAGAGGCTTAAGAGAGTGATGCAAAGGCTCGAGAGAGGGATGCAGAGGCTGAAGAGAGTGATGCAGAGGATCAAGAGAGTGATGCAGAGGCTCGAGAGAGTGATTCAGAGGCTTACGAGAGTGATGCAGAGAATCAAGAGAGTGATGCAGAGGCTCGAGAGAGTTATGCAGAGGCCTCAAGAGAGGGATTCAGAGGCTTAATAGAGTGATGCAGTGGCTCAAGAGAGTGTTGCAGAGGCTCAAGTGAGGGATGAAGAGGCTGAAGAGAGTAATGCAGAGGCTCAAGAGAGTGATGCAGAGGCTCAGGAGAGTGATGCAGATGCTCAGGAGAGTGATGCAGAGTCTTAAGAGAGGGATGCAGAGGCTCAAGAGAGGGATGAAGAGGCTCAAGAGAGTGATTCAGAGGCTAACGAGAGAGATGCAGAGGCTTAGGAGAGGGATGCAGAGGCTCAAGAGAGTGATTCAGAGGCTCAAGAGAGGGATGCAGAGGCTCAAGAGATGGATGCAGAGGCTCAAGTGAAGGATGCAGAGGCTTAAGCGAGTGATGCAAGGGCTCAAGAGAAGGATGCAAAGACTCATGAGAGAGATGGAGTAGTTCAAGAGAGAGATGCAGAGGCTAAAGAAAGGGATGCAGCTCTGCGTCACTCTCAAGAGCCTCTGCATCCCTCTCCTGTGCCTCTGCATCCCTCACTTGAGCCTCTGCATCCCTCTCTTGAGCCCCTACATGAAAAACGTGAAAAAAGTCTTTATTTTACCAAATTTGAGGATTTTAACTCCAAATCATAGAGCGACGTTTCGTATTTTTTAGACCCTAGAAAAGACGTATAAAGATGTTGCTTCCAATACAAATGATAAACAGCAATGTGTTTTCATTAAAATTAAGTAAAATGTTCCTGATTTTAGGTTTATATTATCGATGGAAGATGTACACGTAAAACCGTTCTAATCCGGCTGAAACGTCGATATATGCAATAAAAACAAAACTTCTACCCCTTTTCAATATCTTACTCAGTATTTTAACGAGAAACAAATAGATGATTGAAAATGAAGTATTTAAGGTTATTTTCTGATCAATTATGTGTTTGCATAATTTTTATCGTATATTTAATGAATTAATAACAATAAACTGAAAATTCACAAAAACGTGGAAAAACGGCCTTATTCGATGATATTTTGTTTAAATCACATAAAGGAAAAGGGGATGATAAAGGTCAAAATATTGCTAAATTCGATGATTTTTAGTACAAAACAAAATGCAAGAAAACTTGCTTAAAAATGCAAAATTTGCGAAATCCTGAGATTTGAAGGCCAAATCACATATCGTGAGAAAACCTGAAGTTGTATCGAAATATTGGTAAAAACTAATATATATACGTAAAATCACACTAAATGAATAACGTGAAAAAAGTTACTATATTACCATATTTGAGGATTTTAACTTCAAATCATAGAGCGAGGTTTCGTATTATTTAGATCCAAGAAAAGACATATGACAATGTTGTTTCGAATACAAATGATAAAAATCAATGTGTTTTCATTAGAATTAACTAAAATGTTCCCTGATTTTCCGTTTATATTACCGATGGAAGATGTACACGTAAAACCGCTCTAATCTGGCTGAAACGTCTATATATGCAATAAAAACAGAACTTCTCCCCTTATCTTACTCAGTATTTTAACGAGAAACAAATAGTTGATTGATAATGAAGTGTTTAAGGTTAATTTCTAATCAATTATGTGTTTGCATTATTTTTATCGTATATTTAATGAATTATTAGCAATAAACATAAAATTTACAAAAACGTGGAAAAACAGCAAAATATTGCCTAATTCCATGATATTTTGTTTATATCACATAACGGAAAAGGGGATGATAAACGTCAAAATATTGCTGAATTTGATGATTTTTAGTACGAAACAAAATGCAAGAAAATTTGCTTAAAATGCAATAATTTTCGAAAATCTGAGGTTTGAAGTCCAAATCACATATCGTGATACTACATGAAATAGTATCGAAATATTGGTATAATGAATATATTTACGTAATATCAAACTAAATGAAAAACGTGAGAAAAGTCATTATTATACCAAATTTGAGGATATTAACTTAAAGATATTAACGAATCATAAAGCGACGTTTCGTATTTTTTTGACCCTAGAAAAGACATAAAGATGTTGCTTCCAATATAAATGATAAAAATCAATGTGTTTTCATTAGAATTAACTAAAATGTTCCTGATTTTCGGTTTATATTACCGATGGAAGATGTACTTGTAAAACCGTTCTAATCCGGCTGAAACGTCGATATATGCAATAAAAACAGAACTTCTCCCCTTTTCAATATCTTACTCAGTACTTTAACGAGAAACAAATAGATGATTGAAAATGACAACCCGTTCTCGCAAATTTATTAAGTCAATATTGACTTATTAAATATGTGCATAGGTGACATACTTAACATAATAGATACCCTTAAAAAGATTCATAGAAAACACCGACCTTACCTAACCTTGTTAGTATCTTAAGATAAGCATCTTATTGCTTCGTAATTACAATTACTACCTAACCTATAATAGGTATAGGTTAAGTAATAATTGTAATTACGAAGCAATAAGATGCTTATCTTAAGATACTAACAAGGTTAGGCAAGGTCGGTGTTTTCTATGAATCTTTTTAGGGGTATCTATTATGTTTAGTATACCACCTATGCACGTAGTTAATAAGTCAATATTGACTTTACGAATTTGCGAGAACGGGTTGAAAATGAAGTATTTAAGGTTATTTTCTGATCAATTATGTGTTTCATAATTTTTCTCATATATTTAATGAAATAATAACAATAAAATGAAAATTCACAAAAACATGGAAAAACGGCAAAATAGTGCCTAATTCGATGATATTTTGTTTAAATCACATAAAGGAAAAGGGGATGATAAAAGTCAAAATATTGCTAAATTCGATGAATTTTAGTACAAAACAAAATGCAAGAAAACTTTCTTAAAAATGCAAAATTTGCGAAATTCTGAGATTTGAAGGCCAAATCACATATCGTGAGAAAAAATGAAGTAGTATCGAAATATTGGTAAAAACGAATATATATACGTAAAATCACACTACATGAATAACGTGAAAAAGTAACTATATTACCATATTTGAGGATTTTAACTACAAATCATAGAGCGAGGTTTCGTATTATTTATATCCAAGAAAAGACATGACAATATTGTTTCCAATACAAATGATAAGAATCTATGTGTTTTCATTAGAATTAACTAAAATGTTCCCTGATTTTCCGTTTATATTACCGATGGATGATGTACACGTAAAACCGTTCTTATCCGGCTGAAACGTCGATATATGCAATAATAACAGAACTTCTCCCCTTTTAAATATCTTACTCAGTATTTTAACGAGAAACAAATAGATGATTGAAAATGAATTGAAAATGAAAATATTTCGATCCTATTTCATGTAGTATCACGATATGTGATTTGGCCTTTCAAATCTCAGATTTTCGCATAATATTGCATTTTGAAAATTCACAAAAACGCGGAAAAACGGCAAAATATTGCCTAATTCGATGATATTTTGTTTAAATCACATAAAGAAAAGAGGATGATAAACGTCAAAATATTGCTAAATTCAATGATTTTTAGTACAAAACAAAACACAAGAAAACTTGCTTAAAAATGCAAAATTTGCGAAATTCTGGGATTTGAAGGCCAAATCTCATATCGTGAGAAAACATGAAGTAGTATCGAAATATTGCTATAAACGAATATATTTATGTAATGTCACACTACAAGAAAAACGTGAAAAAAATCGCTATTTTTCCAAATTTGAGGAAATCATACTTCAAATCATAAAGCGAGGTTTCGTATTATTTAGATTCTAGAAAAGACATATAAAGATCTTGTTTTCAATACAAATGATAAAAATCAATGTGTTTTCATTAAATTACTCTAAAATGTTCCTGTTTTCCGTTTATATTACCGATGGAAGATGTACACGTAAAACCGCTCTTATCCGGCTAAAACGTCGATATATGAAATAAAAACATAACTTCTCGCTTTTTCAATATCTTCTTGAGAGGTTATCTTGAGATGATTTCGGGGCTTTAGTGTCCCCGCGGCCAGGTCCTCAACCAGGCCTCCACCCCCAGGAAGCAGCCCGTGACAGCTGGCTAACACCCAGGTACCTATTTTACTGCTAGGTAACAGGGGCATAGGGTGAAAGAAACTCTGCCCATTGTTTCTCGCCAGCGCCTGGGATCGAACCCAGGACCACAGGATCACAAGTCCAGCGTGCTGTCCGCTTGGCCGACCTGCTCCCATCTTACTCAGTATTTTAACGAGAAACAAATAGTTGATTGAAAATGAAGTATTTAATGTTAATTTCTAATCAATTTTGCAGCATCATCGTCCTATGAAGCAAAGTTTTGCAGTTTTGCAGTCTTGCAGTTTTACAGTTTGCATCATTTTTATCGTATATATAATGAATTAATAACAATAAACTGAAAATTCACATAAACGTGGAAAAACGGCAAAATATTGCCTAATTCGATGATATTTTGCTTAAATTACATAAAGGACAAGAGGATGATAAACGTCAAAATATTGCTAAATTCAATGATTTTTAGTACAAAACAAAACGCAAGAAAACTTGCTTAAAATGCAAAATTTGCGAAATTCTCAGATTTGAAAGCCAAATCACATATCATGAGAAAATATCATGAGTCGATATATGCAATAAAAACAGAACTTCTCCCCTTTTCAATATCTTACTCAGTATTTTAACGAGAAACAAATAGATGATTGAAAATGAAGTATTTAAGGTTATTTTCTGATCAATTATGTGTTTGCATAATTTTTATCGTATATTTAATGAATTAATAACAATAAACTGAAAATTCACAAAAACGTGGAAAAACGGCCTTATTCAATGATATTTTGTTTAAATCACAAAAAGGAAAAGAGGATGATTAAGGGCAAAATATTGCTAAATTCGATGATTTTTAGTACAAAACAAAATGCAAGAAAACTTGCTTAAAAATGCAAAATTTGCGAAATTCAAAGATTTGAAGGCCAAATCACATATCGTGAGAAAACATGAAGTAGTATCGAAATATTGGTAAAAACGAATATATATACGTAAAATCACACTACATGAATAACGTGAAAAAAGTCATTATATTACCATATTTGAGGATTTTAACTTCAAATCATAGAGCGAGGTTTCGTATTGTTTAGATCCAAGAAAAGACATATGACAATGTTGTTTCGAATACAAATGATAAAAATCAATGTGTTTTCATTAGAATTAACTAAAATGTTCCCTGATTTACCGTTTATATTAGCGAAGGAAGATGTACACGTAAAACCGCTCTAATTCACCTGAAACGTCGATATATGCAATAAAAACAGAACTTCTCCCCTTTGCAATATCTTACTCAGTATTTTAACGAGAAACAAATAGCTGATTGAAAATGACGTGTTTAAGGTTAATTTCTAATCAATTATGTGTTTGCATCATTTTTATCGTATATTTAATGAATTAATAGCAATAAACTGAAAATTCACAAAAACGTGGAAAAACAGCAAAATATTGCATAATTCGATGATATTTTGTTTATATCACATAAAGGAAAAGGGGATGATAAACGTCAAAATATTGCTGAATTCGATGATTTTTAGTACGAAACAAAATGCAAGAAAATTTGCTTAAAATGCAATATTATGCGAAAATCTGAGATGTGAAGGCCAAATCACATATCGTGACACTACATGAAATAGTATCGAAATATTGGTAAAATGTATATATTTACGTAAAATCAAACTACATGAAAAACGTGAAAAAAGTCATTATTATACCAAATTTGAGGATTTTAGCTTCGAATCATAAAGCGACGTTTCGTATTTTTTAGACCCTAGAATAGACATAAAGATGTTGCTTCAAATATAAATGATAAAAATCAATGTGTTTTCATTAAAATTAACTAAAATGTTCCTGATTTTCGGTTTATATTACCGATGGAAGATATACACGTAAAACCGTTCTTATCCGGCTGAAACGTCGATATATGCAATAAAAACAAAACTTCTCCTCTTTTAAATATCTTACTCAGTATTTTAACGAGAAACAAATAGATGATTGAAAATGAAGTATTTAAGGTTATTTTCTGATCAATTATGTGTTTGCATAATTTTTATCGTATATTTAAGGAATTAATAACAATAAAATAAAAATTCACAAAAACGTGAAAAAACGGCAAAATATTGCCCAATTCGATGATATTTTGTTTATATCACATAAAGGAAAATGGGATGATAAACGTCAAAATATTGCTGAATTCGATGATTCTTAGTACGAAACAAAATGCAAGAAAACTTGCTTAAAATGCAATATTATGCAAAAATCTGAGATTTGAAGGCCAAATCACATATCGTGACACTACATGAAATAGTATCGAAATATTGGTAAAATGAATATATTTACGTAATATCAAACAACATGAAAAACGTGAAAAAAGTCATTATTATACCAAATTTTAGGATTTTAACTTCGAATCATAGAGCGACGTTTCGTATTTTTTAGACCCTAGAAAAGACGTATAAAGATGTTGCTACCAATACAAATGAAAAAATCAATGTGTTTTTATTAAAATTAACTAAAATGTTCCTGATTTTCGGTTTATATACCGATGGAAGATATACACGTAAAACCGTTCTTATCCGGCTGAAACGTCGATATATGCAATAAAAACAAACTTCTCCCTTTTAACTTCTCCCCTTTTAAATATCTTACTCAGCATTTTAACGAGAAACAAATAGATGATTGAAAATGAATTGAAATGAAAATATTTCGATACTATTTCATGTAGTATCACGATATGTGATTTGGCCTTCAAATCTCAGATTTCGCATAATATTACATTTTAAGCAAGTTTTCTTGCATTTTGTTTCGTACTAAAAATCATCGAATTCAGCAATATTTTGACGTTTATCATCTCCTTTTCCGTTATGTGATATAAACAAAATATCATCGAATTAGGCAATATTTTGCTGTTTTTCCACGTTTTTGTGAATTTTCAGTTTATTGCTATTAATTCATTAAAATACGATAAAAATGATGCAAACACATAATTGTTTAGAAATTTACCTTAAATACTTCATTTTCAATCATCTATTTGTTTCTCGTTAAAATACTGAGTAAGATATTTAAAAGGGAAGAAGTTCTGTTTTTATTGCATATATCGACGTTTCAGCCGGATAAGAACAGTTTTACGTGTACATCTTCCATCGGTAATATAAACGGAAAGTCAGGGAACATTTTAGTTAATTTTTATGAAAACACATTGATTTTTATCATTTATATCCGAAACAACATTGTCATATATCTTTTCTAGGATCTAAATAATACGAAACCTCGCTCTATGATTTGAAATTAAAATCCTCATGAATGGTAATATAGTGACTTTTTTCACGTTATTCATGTAGTGTGATTTTACGTATATATATTCGTTTTTACCAATATTTCGATACTACTTCATGTTTTCTCACGATATGTGATTTGGCCATCAAATCTCAGAATTTCGCAAATTTTGCATTTTTAAGCAAGTTTTCTTGAATATTGGTTTGTACTAAAAATCATCGAATTTAGCAATATTTTGACCTTTTTTCATCCCTCTTTTCCTTTATGTGATTTAAACAAAATATCATCGAATAAGGCCGTTTTTCCACGTTTTTGTGAATTTTCAGTTTATTGTTATTAATTCATTAAATATACGTTAAAAATTATGCAAACACATAATTGATCAGAAAATAACCTTAAATACAACACATAATTGATTAGAAAATAACATTAAATACTTCATTTTCAATCAACTATTTTTTTCTCGTTAAAAAACTGAGTAAGATATTGAAAATGCGAGAAGTTCTGTTTTTATTGCATATATCGACGTTTCAGCCGGATTAGAGCGGTTTTACGTGTACATCTTCCATCGGTAATATGAACGGGAAATCAGGAAAACTTTAGTTAAGTCTAATGAAAACACATTGATTTTTATCATTTGTATTGGAAACAACATTTTTATGTCTTTTCAGGAACATTTTTGTTAATTCTAATAAAAACACATTGATTTTTATCATTTGTATTGGAAACAACATTTTTATATGTCTTTTCTAGGATCTAAATTATACGAAACCTCGCTTTATGATTTGAAGTTAAAATCCTCAAGTTTGGTAATATAGCGATTTTTTTCACGTTTTTCATGTAGTGTGACTTTACGTAAATATATTCGTTTTACCAATCTTTCGATACTACTTCATATTTTCTCATGATATGTGATTTGGCTTTCAAATCTCAGAATTTCGCAAATTTTTGCATTTTAAGCAAGTTTTCTTGCGTTTTGTTTTGTACTAAAAATCATTGAATTTAGCAATATTTTGACGTTTATCATCCTTTTTTTTCCTTTATGTAATTTAAACAAAATATCATCGAAATAGGCAAACATAATTGATCAGCCGTTTTTCCACTATTTTTGTTAATTTTCAGTTTATTGTTATTAATTCATTATATATACGATAAAAATTATGCAAATTTTGCATAATTGATTAGAAAAAATTAACAATAAATACTTCATTTTCAATCAACTATTTCTTTCTCGTTAAAAAACTGAGTATAGATATTGAAAAAGCGAGAAGTTATGATTTTATTGCATATATCGACGTTTATTGAACCGGATTAGAGTGGTTTTTCAACGTGTACATCTTCCATCGGTAATAAAAACGGAAAAGCAGGAATATTTTAGTTATTTCTAATGAAAACACATTGATTTTTATCATTTGTATTGGAAACAACATTTTTATGTCTTTTCTAGGACCTAAAAAATACGAAACCTCGGTTTTTGATTTGAAGTAAAAATCCTCAAATTTGGTAATATAGAGACTTTTTTCACGTTTTTCATGTAGTGTCACTTTACGTAAATGTATTCGTTTTTACCAATATTTCGATACTACTTCATGTTTTCTCACGATATGTGATTTGGCCTTCAAATCTCAGAATTTTGCAAATTTTTAATTTAAAGCAAGTTTTCTTGCATTATGTTTTGTACTAAAAATCATCGAATTTGGCAATATTTTGACGTTTATCATCCCCTTTTCCTTTAAGTGATTTTTACAAAATATCATCGAATTATGCAATGTTTTGCCGTTTTTCCACGTTTTTTTGAATTTTAAGTTTATTGGTATTAATTCATTATATATACGATAAAAATGAAGCAAACACATAATAGATTAGAAAATAACATTAAATACTTCATTTTTAATCAACTATTTGTTTCTCGTTAAAATACTTTGTAAGATGATGAAAAGGGGAAAAGTTGTTTTTATTGCATATATCAACGTTTCAGCCGGATTAGAGCGGTTTTACGTGTACATCTTCCATCTTCTCTTCAGCCTCTGTATCACTCTCTTTAGCCTCTGCATCCCTTTTTTGAGCCTCTGGATCACTTTCTTAAGCCTCTGCATCCCTTTCTTGAGCCTCTGCATCACTGTCTTGAATTCTCTTGAAGAGAGTTATGCAGAGGCTCTAGAGAGTGATGCAGAGGCTTAAGAGAGTGATGCAGAGGCTTAAGAGAGGGATGAAGAGGCTTAAGAGAAGGAAGCAGAGGCTCAAGGGAGTGATTCAGAGGCTTACGAGAGTGATTCAGAGGATCAAGAGAGTGATGCAGAGGCTCGAGAGAGTGATGCAGAGGCTCGAGAGAGTTATGCAGAGGCCTCAAGAGAGGGATTCATAGGCTTAAGAGAGTGATGCTGAGGCTGAAAAGAGTGTTGCAGAGGCTAAAGAGAGGGATGCAGAGGCTCAAGTGAGGGAAGCAGAGGCACAAGAGAGGGATGCAGAGGCTTTTGTGAGTGACGCAGAGGCTCAAGAGAGAGATGCAGAGGCTTAAGAGAGTGATGCAAAGGCTCAAGTGAGGGATGCAGACTCTCATGAGAAGGATGCAGGAGTTCAAGAGAGGGATGCAGAGGCTCAAGAGAAGGATGCAGAGGCTAAAGTGAGGGATGAAGAGGCACAAGAGAGGGATGCAGAGGCTCTTGAGAGTGATGCAGAGGCTCAGGAGAGAGATGCAGAGGCTCAGGAGAGGGATGCAGAGGCTAAAGTGAGGTATGCAGGGGCTCAAGAGGGGGATGCAGAGGCTCTTGTGAGTGACGCAGTGGCTAAAGAGAGGGATGCAGAGGCTTAAGAGAGTGATGCAAAGGCTCAAGTGAGGGATGCAGAATCTCATGAGAAGGATGCAGGGGTTCAAGAGAGTGATGCAGAGGCTCAAGAGAGTGATGCAGAGGCTCAAGAGAGGGATGCAGAGGCTCAAGAGAGGTATGCAGGGGCTCAAGAGAGGGATGCAGAGGCTCAAGTGAGGGAAGCAGAGGCACAAGAGAGGGATGCAGAGGCTTTTGTGAGTGACGCAGAGGCTCAAGAGAGAGATGCAGAGGATTAAGAGAGTGATGCAGAGGCTCAAGTGAGGGATGCAGAGGCTCATGAGAAGGATGCAGGAGAGAGCTCAAGAGAGGGATGCAGAGGCTCAAGAGAGGGATGCAGAGGCTCAAGAGAGGGATGCAGAGGCTCAAGAGAGGGATGCAGAGGCTCAAGAGAGTGATGCAGAGGCTCAAGAGAGTGGATGCAGAGGCTCAAGAGAGGGATGCAGAGGCTAAAGAGAGGGATGCAGAGGCTCAAGAGAGTGATGCAGAGGCTCAAGAGAGAGGATGCAGAGGCTTATGAGAGGGATGCAGGAGTTCAAGAGAGGGATGCAGAGGCTCAAGAGAGGGATGCAGAGGCTTAAGAGAGTGATGCAGAGGCTCAGGAGAGGGATGCAGAGGCTCAAGAGAGTGATGCAGAGGCTCAAGAGAGTGATGCAGAGGATGCTCAAGAGAGGGATGCAGAGGCTTAAGAAAGTGATGCAGAGGCTCAAGAGAGGGATGCAGAGGCTTAAAGGGGTGATGCAGAGGCTCAAGAGAGGGATGCAGAGGCTCAAGAGAGGGATGCAGAGGCTCAAGAGAGGGATGCAGAGGCTCAAGAGAGGGATGCAGAGGCTCAAGAGAGTGATGCAGAGGCACCAAGAGAGTGATGCAGAGGCTTAAGAGAGTGATGCAGAGGCTGCAGAGGCTCAAGAGAGTGATGCAGAGGCTCAATGCAGAGGGATGCAGGAGTTCAAGAGGCTGCAAGAGAGTGATGCAGAGGCTCAAGAGAGAGATGCAGAGGATTAAGAGAGTGATGCAGTGATGCTCAAGTGAGGAGATGCAGAGGCTCAAGAGAGGGATGCAGAGGCTCAAGAGAGGGATGCAGAGGCTCAAGAGAGGGATGCAGAGGCTCAAGTGAGGGATGAAGAGGCACAAGAGAGGGATGCAGAGGCTCTTGAGAGTGATGCAGAGGCTCAAGAGAGGGATGCAGAGGCTTAAGAGAGTGATGCAAAGGCTCAAGAGAGGGATGCAGAGGCTCATGAGAGGGATGCAGGAGTTCAAGAGAGGGATGCAGAGGCTCAAGAGAGTGAAGCAGAGGCTTAAGAGAGGGATGCAAAGGCTCAAGAGAGTGATGCAGAGGCTCAAGAGAATGATGAAGAGGCTCAAGAGAGTGCTGCAGAGGCTCAAGAGAGGGATGCTGTGGCTCCAGAGAGGGATGCAGAGGCTCCAGAGAGTGATGCAGAGGCTGAAGAGAGAGATGCCGAGGCTTAAGAGAGTGATGCAGGGGCTCAAGAGAGGGATGCAGAGGCTCAAGGGAATGATGTAGAGGCTTAAGAGAGTGATGCAGAGGCTCAAGAGAGTGATTCAGAGGCTTACGAGAGTGATGCAGAGGCTTAAGAGAGTGATGCAGAGGCTTAGGAGAGGGATGCAGAGGCTCAAGAGAGGGATGTATAGGCTCAAGAGAGTGATGCAGAGGCTCAAGAGAGGGATGTAGAGGCTGAAGAGAGTGATGCAGAGGCTCAAGAGAGGGATGCAGAGGCTCAAGAGAGTGATTCAGAGGCTTACGAGAGTGATGCAGAGGCTTAGGAGAGTGATGCAGAGGCTAAAGAGAGGGATGCAGAGGCTCAAGAGAGGGATGCAGAGGCTCAAGAGAGGGATGAAATGGCATAAGAGAGGGATGCAGAGGCTCAAGAGAGGGATGAATAGGCACAAGAGAGTGATGCAGAGGCTTAAGAGTGATGCAGAGGCTCAAGAGAGGGATGCAGAGGCCGAAGAGAATGATGCAGAGGCTCAAGAGAGGGATGCAGAGGCTCATAAGAGGGATACAGGAGGCTCAAGAGAGAGATGCAAAGGCATCATGAGAGGGATGCAGTGGCTCAAGAAAGGGATGCAGAGGCTCAGGAGAGTAGATGCAGAGGCTCAAGAGAAAGATGCAGAGGCTCAAGAGAGTGATGGAGAGGCTCAAGAGAGTGATTCAGAGGCTCAAGAGAGTGATGCAGAGGCTTAAGAGAGGGATTCAGAGACTCAAGAGAGTGATTCAGAGGCTTACGAAAGTGATGCAGAGGCTTAGGAGAGTGATGCAGAGGCTTACGAGAGAGATGAAAAGGCTTATGAAAAGTGATGCAGAGGCTCACGCGAGTGATACAGCGGCTCGAGAGAGCGATGGAGCAGGGTCAAAGAGGGAGATTCAGAAGTTTTAAGGGAGTGATGCAGATTGAGGCTTAATCAGACTGATGCAGAGGCTTACGAGAGTGATGCAGAGGCTTAAGACTCTGATTCAGATCTTGTTCACTCTCGGTGAATGCAGAGGCTCAGGAGAGTGAAGGAGAGGCTTCCGACAGTGATGGAGATGCTTAAGAGAGTGATGCAGAGGTTTAGGGAGTTTACTATGCAGAGTCTTAAGAAAGTGATGCAGAGGCTTAAGAGAGTGATGCAGAGGCTCAAAGAGAGTGATGCAGAGGCTCAAGAGACTGATGGAGAGGCTCAAGTGAGTGATTCAGAGGCCTCAAGAGAGTGATGCATAGCCTGAAGAGTGATGCAGAGGTCTTAAGAGACGGATGCAGAGGCTTAAGAGACTCTGATGCAGAGGTTCCAGGGAGGGGATCCAGAGGCTCATGAAGAAGGATGCAGGAGTCTCAATGAGGGATGAAGTGGCACAAGAGAGGATGCAGAGGCTCTTGAGAGTGATGCAGAGGCTCAAGAGAGGGATGCAGAGGATTAATAGAGAGTGATGCAAAGGCTCAAGAGAGGGATGCAGAGGCTCATGAGAGGGATGCAGGAGTTCAAGAGAAGGATGCAGAGGCTCTAGAGAGTGATTGCAGAGGCTTAATAGAGGAATGCAAAGGCTCAAGAGAGTGATGCAGAGGCTGAAGAGAGTGTTGCAGAGGCTTAAGAGAGGGATGCAGAGGCTCAAGAGAGTGATGCAGAGGCTAAAGTGAGTGATGCAAAGGCTCAAGAGAGGGATGCAGGTGCTGCAGAGAGTGATGCAGAGATTCTAGAGAGTGATGCAGAGGCTTAAGAGAGTGATGCAGAGGCTCAACAGAGTGCTGCAGAGGCTCAAGAGAGGGATGCTGAGTCTCCAGAGAGGGATGCAATAGTTCAAGAGAGAGATGCAAAGGCTCATGAAAGGGATGCAGAGGCTTAAGAAAGTGATGCAGAGGCTCAAAAGAGGGATGCACAAGCTTAAGAGGGTGATGTAGAGGCTCAAGAGAATGATGCAGAGGCTCAAGAGAGAAAGGCAGAGGCTTAAGAGAGTGATGCCGAGGCTCAAAAGAGTGATGCAGAGGCTCAAGAGAATGATGCCTCTTCATCCCTCTTTTGAACCTCTGCTTCACTCTCTTAAGCCTCTGCATCTCTCTCTTCAGCCTCTGCATCCCTCTCTTAAGCCTCTGCATCACTCTCTTGAGCCTTTGCATCACTCTCTTGAGCCTCTGCATCCCTCTCTTAAGCCTCTGCAACACTCTCCTCATCCTCTGCATCACTCTTTTAAGCTCTGCATCCCTCTCATGAGCCTCTGCATCCCTGTCTTAAGCCTCTGCAACACTCTCTTCAGCCTCTGCATCACTCTCTTGAGCCTTTGCATCACTCTCTTGAGCCTCTGCATCCCTCTCTTAAGCCTCTGCAACACTCTCTTGAGCCTCTGCATCACTCGCTTAAGCCTCTGCATCCCTTTTTTAAGCCTCTGCATCACTTTCTTAAGCCTCTGCATCCCTTTCTTGAGCCTCTGCATCACTCTCTTGAACTCGTGCATCCCTCTCATGAGCCTTTGCATTCCTCTCCTGAGCCTTTGCATCACTCTATTAAGCCTCTGCATCCCTCTCTTGAGCCTCTGCGTCACTCTCAATAGCCTCTGCATCCCTCTCTTGAGCCTTTGCATCACTCTCCTAAGCCTCTGAATCCCTCTCTTGAGCCTCTGC
>NW_025568546.1:37500-58404 GCF_020424385.1 Procambarus clarkii | reverse complement strand
TGATATTACGACTTTTTATACCCAACATATGCCAAGTACTGAAAGCGGCGTGAGTCACATTTTGCCCAAACTCCCCTGCAGTTTTCAAAATATCCCAAACATCCCAATTTCGAGGCCTGAGCCATAATTTTGGAGCCAAATTCTGGCTCTCTGCACGTATTCGCAGTTTGAATTACGAATTTTTATACCCAACATATGCCAAGTCCTGAAAGCAGCGTTTAGTCACATTTTGCCCAAACTCCACTGCAGTTTTCAAAATATCCCAAATATCCCAATTTCGAGGCCTGAGCCATATTTTGGAGCCAAATTCTGGCTCTCTGCACGTATTCGCAGTTTGAAATTACGACATTTTTATACCAAACATATGCGAAGTACTGAAAGCTGCGTTTGGTCACATTTGTCCCAAACCTCCCTGCAGTTTTCAAAATATCCCAAACATCCCAATTTCGAGGGCTGAGCCATATTTTGGAGCCAAATTTTGGCTCTCTGCACGTATTCGCTGTTTGAAATTACGACATTTTTATACCAAACATATGCGAAGTACTGAAAGCGGCAGTTGGTCACATTTTGTCCAAACTCCCCTGGAGTTTTCAAAATATCCCAAATATCCCAATTTCGAGGCCTGAGCAATATTTTGGAGCCAAATTCAGGCTCTCTGCACGTATTCGCAGTTTGAAATTACGACTTTTTATACCCAACATATGCCAAGTACTGAAAGCGGCGTTAGGTCACATTTGTCCCAAACCTCCCTGCAGTTTTCAAAATATCCCAAACATCCCAATTTCGAGGCATGAGCCATATTTTGGAGCCAAATTCTAGCTCTCTGCACGTTTTCGCAGTTTGAAATTACGACTTTTTATACCCAACATATGCCAAGTACTGAAAGTGGCATTTGGTCATTTTTGTCCCAAACTCCCCTGCAGTTTTCAAAATATCCCAAACATCCCAATTTCGAGGCCTGAGCCATATTTTGGAGCCAAATTCTGGCTCTCTGCACGTATTCGCAGTTTGAAATTACGACTTTTTATACCCAACATATGCCAAGTACTGAAAGCGGCGTTTGGTCATATTTGTCCCAAACCCCCCTGCAGTTTTCAAAATATCCCAAACATCCCAATTTCGAGGCCTGAGCCATATTTTGGAGCCAAATTCTGGCTCTCTGCACGTATTCGCAGTTTGAAAATACGACTTTTTATACCCAACATATGCCAAGTACTGAAAGCGGCAGTTTGGTCACATTTTCCCAAACTCCCCTGCAGTTTTCAAAATATCCCAAACATCCCAATTTCGAGGCCTGAGCCATATTTTGGAGCCAAATTCTGGCTCTCTGCACGTATTCGCAGTTTGAAATTACGACTTTTTATACCCAACATATGCCAAGTACTGAAAGCGGCGTTTGGTCACATTTGTCCCAAGCCTCACTCAAGTTTTCAAAATATCTCAAACATCCCAATTTCGAGGCCTGAGCCATATTTTGGAGCCAAATTCTGGCTCTCTGCACGTATTCGCAGTTTGATATTACGACTTTTTATACCCAATATATGCCAATTACTGAAAGCGGCAGTGAGTCACATTTTGCCCAAACTCCCCTGCAGTTTTCAAAATATCCCAAACATCCCAATTTCGAGGCCTGAGCAATATTTTGGAGCCAAATTCTGGCTCTCTGCACGTATTCGCAGTTTGAAATTACGACTTTTTATGCCCAACATATGCTAAGTACTGAAAGCGGCAATTGGTCACATTTGTCACAAATCCCTCCCTGCAGTTTTCAAAATATCTCAAACATCCCAATTTCGAGGCCTGAGCAATATTTTGGAGCCAAATTCTGGCTCTATGCACGTATTCGCAGTTTGAAATTACGACATTTTATACCCAACATATGCCAAGTCCTGAAATCGGCAGTGAGTCACATTTGGCCCAAACTCCCCTGCAGTTTTCAAAATATCCCAAACATCCCAATTTCGAGGCCTGAGCCTTATTTTGGAGCCAAATTCTGGCTCTCTGCACGTATTCGCAGTTTGAATTACGACTTTTTATACCCAACATATGCCAAGTCTGAAAGCAGCAGTTTGTCACATTTGTCCAAACTCCCCTGCAGTTTTCAAAATATCCCAAACATCCCAATTTCGAGGCCTGAGCCATATTTTGGAGCCAAATTCTGGCTCTCTGCACGTATTCGCAGTTTGAAATTACGACTTTTTATACCCAACATATGCCAAGTACTGAAAGCAGCAGTTGGTCACATTTGTCCCAAACTTCCCTGCAGTTTTCAAAATATCCCAAACATCCCAATTTCGAGGCCTGAGCCATATTTTGGAGCCAAATTCTGGCTCTCTGCACGTATTCGCAGTTTGAAATTACGACTTTTTATACCCAACATATGCCAAGTACTGAAAGCGGCGTTTGGTCATATTTGTCCCAAACTCCCCTGCAGTTTTCAAAATATCCCAAACATCCCAATTTCGAGGCCTGAGCCATATTTTGGAGCCAAATTCTGGCTCTCTGCACGTATTCGCAGTTTGAAATTGCGACTTTTTTATACCCAACATATGCCAAGTACTGAAAGCGGCGTTTGGTCACATTTGTCCCAAACCTCCCTGCAGTTTTCAAAATATCCCAAACATCCCAATTTCGAGGCCTGAGCCATATTTTGGAGCCAAATTCTGGCTCTATGCACGTATTCGCAGTTTGAAATTACGACTTTTTATACCCAACATATGCCAAGTCCTGAAAGCGGCAGTGAGTCACATTTTGCACAAACTCCCCTGCAGTTTTCAAAATATCCCAAATATCCCAATTTCGAGGCCTGAGCTATATTTTGGAGCCAAATTCTGGCTCTCTGCACGTATTCGCAGTTTGAAATTACGACTTTTTATACCCAACATATGCCAAGTACTGAAAGCGGCGTTTGGTCACATTTGTCCCAAACCTCCCTCCAGTTTTAAAAATATCCCAAACATCCCAATTTCGAGGCCTGAGCTATATTTTGGAGCCAAATTCTGGCTCTCTGCACGTATTCGCAGTTTGAAATTACGACTTTTTATACCCAACATATGCCAAGTACTGAAAGCGGCGTTTGGTCACATTTGTCAAAACTCCCCTGCAGTTTTCAAAATATCCCAAACATCCCAATTTCGAGGCCTGAGCCATATTTTGGAGCCAAATTCTGGCTCTCTGCACGTATTCGCAGTTTGAAATTACGACTTTTTATACCCAACATATGCCAAGTACTGAAAGCGGCAGTGAGTCACATTTTGCACAAACTCCCCTGCAGTTTTCAAAATATCCCAAACTTCCCAATTTCGAGGCCTGAGCGATATTTTGGAGCCAAATTCTGGCTCTCTGCACGTATTCGCAGTTTGAAATAACGACTTTTTATACCCAACATATGCCAAGTACTGAAAGCGGCGTTTGGTCACATTTTGCCCAAACCTCCCTGCAGTTTTCAAAATATCCCAAACGTCCCAATTTCGAGGCCTGAGCCATATTTTGGAGCCAAATTCTGGCTCTATGCACGTATTTGCAGTTTGATATTACGAATTTTTATACCCAACATATGTCAAGTCCTGAAAGCGGCAGTGAGTCACATTTTGCACAAACTCCCCTGCAGTTTTCAAAATATCCCAAACATCCCAATTTCGAGGCCTGAGCCATATTTTGGAGCCAAATTCTGGCTCTCTGCACGTATTCGCAGTTTGATATTACGACTTTTTATACCCAACATATGCAAAGTACTGGACGCAGCAGTGAGTCACATTTTGCCCCACTCCCCTGCAGTTTTCAAAATATCCCAAACATCCCAATTTCGAGCCCTGAGCCATATTTTGGACCCAAATTCTGGCTCTCTGCACGTATTCGCAGTTTGAAATTACGAATTTTTTATACCGAACATATGCAAAGTACTGAAAGCGACGTTTGGTCACATTTGTCCCAAACATTCCTGCAGTTTTCAAAATATCCCAAACATCCCAATTTCGAGACCTGAGCCATAATTTGGAGCCAAATTCTGGCTCTCTGCACGTATTCTCTGTTTGAAATTACGACTTTTTATACCCAACATATGCCAAGTACTAAAAAGGGCGTTTGGTCATATTTGTCCCAAACTCCCCTGCAGTTTTCAAAATATCCCAAACATCCCAATTTCGAGGCCTGAGCCATATTTTGGAGCCAAATTCTGGCTCTCTGCACGTATTCGCAGTTTGAAATTGCGACTTTTTTATTCCAACATATGCCAAGTACTGAAAGCAGCGTTTGGTCACATTTGTCCCAAACCTCCCTGCAGTTTTCAAAATATCCCAAACCTCCCAATTTCGAGGCCTGAGCCATAATTTGGAGCCAAAATCTCGCTCTATGCACGTATTCGCAGTTTGATTTTACGAATTTTTATACCCAACATATGCCAAGTACTGGAAGCAGCAGTGAGTCACATTTTGCCCCAACTCCCCTGCAGTTTTCAAAATATCCCAAACATCCCAATTTCGAGGCCTGAGCCATATTTTGGAGCCAAATTCTGGCTCTCTGCACGTATTCGCAGTTTGAAATTGCGACTTTTTTATACCCAACATATGTCAAGTACTGAAAGCGGCGTTTGGTCATATTTGTCCCAAACTCACCTGCAGTTTTCAAAATATCCCAAACATCCCAATTTCGAGGCCTGAGCCATAATTTGGAGCCAAAATCTGGCTCTCTGCACGTATTCGCAGTTTGATATTACAAATTTTTATACCCAACATATGCCAAGTCCTGAAAGTGGCAGTTTGTCACATTTTGCCCAAACTCCTTTCCAGTTTTCAAAATAACGCAAATATCCCAATTTCGAGGCCTGAGCCATATTTTGGAGCCAAATTCTGGCTCTCTGCACGTATTCGCAGTTAGAAATTTCATCTTTTTATACCCAACATATGCCAAGAACTGAAAGCGGCGTTTGGTCACATTTGTTCTAAACATCCCTGCAGTTTTCAAAATATCCCAAATATTCCAATTTCGAGGCCTAAGCCTAATTTTGGAGCCAAATTCTGGCTCTCAGCACGTATTCACAGTTCGAAATTACGTCTTTTTATACCCAACATATGCCAAGTACTGAAATCGGCGTTTGGTCACATTTGTCCCAAACCTCCCAGCAGTTTTCAAAATATCCCAAAAATCCCAATTTCGAGGCCTGGGCCATATTTTTGAGCCAAATTCTGGTTCTCTGCACGTATTCGCAGTTTGAAATTACGACTTTTTATACCCAACATATGCCAAGTACTGAAAGCGGCGTTTGGTCATATTTGTCCCAAACTCCCCTGCAGTTTTCAAAATAACCCAAACATCCCAATTTCGAGGCCTGAGCCATATTTTGGCTCTCTGCACGTATTCGCAGTATGAAATTGCGACTTTTTTATACCCAACATATGTCAAGTACTGAAAGCAGAGTTTGGTCATATATGTCCCAAACTCCCCTGCCGTTTTCAAAATATCCCAAACATCCCAATTTCGAGGCCTGAGCCATATTTTGGAGCCAGATTCTGGCTCTCTGCACGTATTCGCAGTTTTAAATTACGACTTTTTATACCCAATATATGCCAAGTGCTGAAAACGGCGTTTGGTCACATTTGTCCCAAACCTCCCTCCAGTTTTCAAAATATCCCAAACATCCCAATTTCGAGGCATGAGCCATATTTTGGAGCCAAATTCTGGCTCTCTACATGTATTTGCAGTTTGATATTATAACTTTTTATACCCAACATATGCCAAGTACTGAAAGCGGTAGTGAGTCACATTTTGCCCAAACTCCCCTCCAGTTTTCAAAATATCCCAAACATCCCAATTTCGAGGCCTGAGCAATATTTTGGAGTCAAATTCTGGCTCTCTGCACGTATTCGCAGTTTTGAATTACGACTTTTTATTCCCAACACATGCCAAGTCCTGAAAGCAGCAATTAGTCACATTTTGCACAGACTCCACTGCAGTTTTCAAAATATCCCAAACCAATCAATTTCGAGGCCTGAGCCATATTTTGGAGCCAAATTCAGGCTCTCTACGTATTCGCAGTTTGAAATTGCGACTTTTTATACCCAACATATGCCAAGTACTGAAAGCGGCGTTTGGTCATATTTGTCCCAAACCTCCCTCCAGTTTTCAAAAAATCCCAAACATCCCCAATTCGAGGCCTGAGCCATATTTTGGAGCCAAATTCTGGCTCTATGCACGTATTCGCAGTTTGATGTTAAGACTTTTTATACCCAACATATGCCAAGTCTTGAAAGCAGCAGTGAGTCACATTTTGAACAAACTCCCCTGCAGTTTTAAAAATATCCCAAATATCCCAATTTCGAGGCTTGAGCAATATTTTGGAGCCAAATTCTGGCTCTCTGCACGTATTCGCAGTTTTAAGTTAAGACTTTTTATACCCAACATATGCCAAATACTGAAAGCGGCGTTTGGTCACATTTGTCCCAAACCTCCCTCCAGTTTGTAAAATATCCCAAACAACCCAATTTCTAGGCCGGAGCCATAATTTGGAGCCAAATTCTGGCTCTCTGCATGTATTTGCAGTTTGAAATTACGATTTTTTATACCCAACATATGCCAAGTACTAAAAGGGGCATTTGGTCATATTTGTCCCAAACTCCCCTGCAGTTTTCAAAATATCCCAAACATTCCAATTTCAAGGCCTGAGCCATATTTTGGAGCCAAATTCTGGCTCTCTGCACGTATTCGCAGTTTGAAATGCGACTTTTTTATACCCAACATATGTCAAGTACTGAAAGCGGCGTTTGGTCATATTTGTCCCAAACTTACCTGCAGTTTTCAAAATATCCCAAACTTCCCAATTTCGAGGCCTCAGTCATATTTTGGAGCCAAATTCTGGCTCTCTGCACGTATTCGCAGTTTGAAATTACGACTTTTTATACCCAACATATGCCAAGTCCTGAAAGCGGCAGTGAGTAACATTTTCCACAAACTCCCCTGCAGTTTTCTAAATATCCCAAAAATCCCAATTTCGAGGCCTGAGCCATATTTTTGAGCCAAATTCTGGCTCTCTGCATGTATTCGCAGTTTCATATTACGAATTTTTATGCCCAACATATGCCATGTACTGAAAGCGGCAGTGAGTAACATTTTGCACAAACTCCCATGCAGTTTTCAAAATATCCCAAACATCCCAATTTCGAGGCATGAGCAATATTTTGTAGCCAAATTCAGGCTCTCTGCACGTATTAGCTGTTTGAAATTACGACTTTTTATACCCAACATATGCCAAGTATTGAAAGCGGCAGTGAGTCACATTTTGCCCAAACTCCCCTGCAGTTTTCAAAATATGCCAAACGTTCCAATTTCGAGGCCTGAGCGATATTTTGGAGCCAAATTCAGGCTCACTGTACGTATTCGCAGTTGGAAATTATGACTTTTTATACCCAACATATGCCAAGTACTGAAAGCGGCGTTTGGTCACATCTGTCCCAAACCTACCTCCAGTTTTCAAAATATCCCAAACATCCCAATTTCGGGCCCTGACCCATATTTCGGACCCAAATTCTGGCTCTCTGCACGTATTCGCAGTTTGAAATTACGACTTTTTATACCCAACATATGCCAAGTACTGAAAGCGGCGTTTGGTCATATTTGTCCCAAACTCCCCTGCAGTTTTCAAAATATCCCAAACATCCCAATTTCGAGGCCTGAGCCATATTTTGGAGCCAAATTCTGGCTCTCTGCACGTATTCGGAGTTTGAAATTGCGACTTTTTTATATACAACATATGTCAAGTACTGAATGCGGCGTTTGGTCATATTTGTCCCAAACTCCCCTGCAGTTTTCAAAATATCCCAAACTTCCCAATTTCAAGGCCTGAGCCATATTATGGAGCCAAATTCTGGCTATCTGCACGTATTCGCAGTTTGAAATTGCGTTTTTTTTATACCATCATATGCCAAGTACTGAAAGCAGCCTTTGGTCACATTTGTCCCAAACCACCCTGCAGTTTTCAAAATATCCCAAACATCCCAATTTCGAGGCCTGAGCCATAATTTGGAGCCAAAATCTGGCTCTATGCACGTATTCGCAGTTTGATATTACGACTTTTTATACCCAACATATGCCAAGTCCTGAAAGCGGCAGTGAGTCACATTTTGCACAAACTCCCTTGCAGTTTTCGAAATATCCTAAATATTCCAATTTCGAGGCCTGAGCTATATTTTGGAGCCAAATTCTGGCTCTCTGCACGTATTCGCAGTCTGAAACTACGACTTTTTATACCCAACATATGCCAAGTACTGATAACGGCGTTTGGTCACATTTGTCCCAAACCTCCCTCCAGTTTTAAAAATATCCCAAACATCCCAATTTCGAGGCCTGAACCATATTTTGGAGCCCAATTCTGGCTCTATTCACGTATTCGCAGTTTGATATTACGACTTTTTATACCCAACATACGCCAAGTACTGAAAGCGGCGTTTGGTCATATTTGTCCCAAACTCCCCTGCAGTTTTCAAAATATCCCAAACCTCCCAATTTCGAGGCCTGAGCCATAATTTGGAGCAAAATCTGGCTCTATGCACGTATTCGCAGTTTGATTTTACGAATTTTTATACCCAACATATTCAAAGTACTGGACGCAGCAGTGAGTCACATTTTGCCCCACTCCCCTGCAGCTTTCAAAATATCCCAAACATCCCAATTTCGAGACCTGAGCCATATTTTGAACCCAAATTCTGGCTCTCTGCACGTATTCGCAGTTTGAAATTACGACTTTTTATACCCAACATATGCGAAGTACTGAAAGGGGCGTTTGGTCATATTTGTCCCAAACTCCCCTGCAGTTTTCAAAATATCCCAAACATCCCAATTTCGAGGCCTGAGCCATATTTTGGAGCCAAATTCTGGCTCTCTGCACGTATTCGCAGTTTGAAATTGCGACTTTTTATACCCAACATATGCGAAGTACTGAAAGGGGCGTTTGGTCATATTTGTCCCAAACTCCCCTGCAGTTTTCAAAATATCCCAAACATCCCAATTTCGAGGCCTGAGCCATAATTTGGAGCCAAAATCTGGCTCTATGCACGTATTCGCAGTTTGATATTAGGAATTTTTATACCCAACTTATGCCAAGTCCTGAAAGCGGCAGTGAATCACATTTTGCACAAACTCCCCTGCAGTTTTCGAAATATCCCAAATATCCCAATTTCGAGGCCTGAGCCTTATTTTGGAGCCAAATTCTGGATCTCTGCACGTATTCGCAGTTTGAAATTGCGACTTTTTTATACCCAACATATGCCAAGTACTGAAAGCGGCAGTGAGTCACATTTACACAAACTCCCCCGCAGTTTTCAAAATATCTCAAACGTCCCAATTTCGAGGCCTGAGCCATATTTTGGAGCCAAATTCTGGCTCTCTGCACGTATTTGCAGTTTGATATTACGACTTTTTATACCCAGCATAGGCAAAGTACTGGACGCAGCAGTGAGTCACATTTTGCCCCACTCCCCTGCAGCTTTCAAAATATCCCAAACATCCCAATTTCGAGCCCTGAGCCATATTTTGGAGCCAAATTCTGGCTCTCTGCACGTATTCGCAGTTTGAAATTACGACTTTTTATACCCAACATATGCCAAGTACTGAAAGCAGCGTTTGGTCACATTTGTCCCAAACCTCCCTCCAGTTTTCAAAATATCCCAAACATCCCAATTTCGAGGACTGAGCCATAATTTGGAGCCAAAATCTGGCTCTATGCACGTATTCGCAGTTTGAAATTACGACTTTTTATACCCAACATATGCCAAGTCCTGAAAGCGGCAGTGAGTCACATTTTGCACAAACTCTCCTTCAATTTTCAAAATATCCCAAATTTCCCAATTTCGAGGCCTGAGCCATATTATGGAGCCAAATTCTGGCTCTCTGCACGTATTCGCAGTTTGAAATTACGACTTTTTATACCCAACGTATGCCAAGTACTAAAAGGGGCGTTAGGTCATATTTGTCCCAAACTCACCTGCAGTTTTCAAAATATCCCAAACTTCCCAATTTCTAGGCCTGAATCATATTTTGGAGCCAAATTCTGGCTCTCTGCACGTATTCGCAGTTTGAAATTACGACTTTTTATACCCAACATATGCCAAGTCCTGAAAGAGGCAGTGAGTCACATTTTGCACAAACTCCCCTGCAGTTTTCGAAATATCGCAAATATCCCAATTTCGAGGCGTGAGCTATATTTTGGACCCAAATTCTGGCTCTCTGCAAGTATTCGCAGTTTGAAATTACGACTTTTTATACCCATCATATGCCAAGTACTGAAAGCGGCGTTTGGTCACATTTGTCCCAAACCTCCCTCCAGTTTTAAAAACATCCCAATTTCGAGGCCTGAGCCATATTTTGGAGCCAAATTCTGGCTCTATGCACGTATTCGCCGTTTTAAATAACGACTTTTTATACCCAACATACGCCAAGTGTTGGATATTTCCAACATCGAATACAGCATTGTTGTATTCTCATTTCTTATTACTAACCATACTAAATATTGTAGTAAGTAAAATTAACAACTCGTAGAATTCTCATGTACTAATAATTTATCTGTGCATTAGGCTAAATTCTCACGTCACCTGACGCCAGTATTGCGTCAGATTTCTTTACAGTAAAACACATTATATTCCATTTGTGTGAGAATTAAATACGATTCTCCATAATTATAGCATTCTGTATGACAACTGATTGCAGACGAATTGTTCTCTAACTAAAAGTCGAATAGAGCGTTAGAATCATAGCGTCTACCTCGCGATAGAGTTAACGTCATCAATGAATGCCATGGGGAGACATTAATTCCTCTCCCTTATATATTTACTATTCTTAAATAGTTAAATAATAATATTTCGTTCCTCTAAATAATAAACCTGTCCAGTCTTTAAAGTTTCAAGCGCGAATGCGAGAAAGATTAATGTTCGTGAAAATAATTTGTGTTATGAACGTCGACTCGGCGTGGGTTGGGGGACGCCATCGTCAGTCGGTGCGTGGACACGTGCAGAGCTGAAAGGAAGCAAACTTGCGCTCACCGTACTCATAAGAATACGCTATTGTCCAGCAAATAGGACAAGTGTGTCCATCCACAGATGAAAGCCGCCACTGTGAGGCGTGAACGACCTTGCAGATAATATCTTCAACTAGTGCTGGTGTTAAATAAGGGACCCCTAGACTTGGTTCCTGACGACACGTGATCAGCCAGCTTGAAACGCATCAATCCAGGATAGGTTCACCGGAGCCTGGGATGCGAAATTACGGCAATCTTAATACTTATACAGTGCCCACAGCTAAGTACCCTTTATTTGATGCATCATTTACAGGTTTAATAATAGCGGGGTGACTGCGCGTCACGCGGCGAGATAACACCTAATAACAGGTGATTAGAATTCCATCTGTAGATATCAATAATCTTGAATATGAATTGAGTAGTTAAATCAATTGCTACTGGTAGTTATTTATCTTGCAGCTCGAGAGACGAATTCCTCATGCTGTCTTCTCCATGTTAAATGTGCCATTCATCAGTGTACCAGACTTGGAGATTACGAGGACTTCCAGGGTTAAGGGTTATCTAAAGGAACCTACTACAAGCTAAGGCTTATTTCTTTTTTTCCATATTCTAGCAATTTGATACATTCAGAATGTTCAACATAATGTGTGATTTACTGTAACTCATTACTATGCTCATATTCATGTCCTTCTTTATATGAATAATATTATATTCAGCATTATTTAAGGATTAGATTATTATTAATTGAATTAGTGAACGAACCACACTGATTCCTGGACGTACTGACCTCCAGTAATAACCCCCCAATGTAGGTGTTTGAGGTTTGTTTCTTTAATAATACAGCCCATTAATTATTCTTATGATCATACTTTCTAGCCATATCCATAGTCACTGGTTTTCTCTAGAATTTTATCTAATGATCTGAAATTCTCAGTTTCCCTCTTTACTTTAAAAGCTGGTGGTCCTTCGTAATTTAATTTACTATTTTAATTATTAATTAATCAGAAGCAAGCCCAAATATCCCACATTATGGTCCTTATCGAACCGGATAGGCATTAAATTTATAATTAAAATATTAACCATTAATAACTAATCCTTGTGTGATAGAAGCTAGACTAACTATTTAATTAATTGTGTCAACTAACAGTGTAACACATCAGTTAGCCTAGATCAAACTAACATAGCTACCTTATACGTAGCTTTAGTGGGTGACTAAAATTATCATCCAAAGAAAATTGTCTGGTGACACACTTAATAAATTATATGTATGCCAGAATGGTAATACCCTGTCAATGCAGGATATATTTACAGGTTTGCGTAATATGAGCAATCATACAGCAGGCCAAGCAATTAATGCTAAATCTGAATGCACCAAAACTGTACCTACATCAGTTTCCTTACCTGAAACTCCTAAAGTGACACTGTCACTAGGTAACAAAGGTGCTAATAACCCATGTAACAACAATCAGTCAAATACTGATTCATCGGTGAGGCCTAAGAGTCCCACAGGTGCTCCTAAGAGACCTAATGGTCCAAAGAGCACTGCTAATAACTCCACAGGTGCTTCTAAGAGACCTAATAGTCCAAAGAGCACCCCCAATGATTCCACAGGTGCTCCTATGAGACCTAATAGTCCAAAGAGCACCCCCAATGATTCCACAGGTGCTCCTAAGAGACCTAATAGTCCAAAGAGCACCCCCAATGATTCCACAGGTGCTCCTAAGAGACCTAATAGTCCAAAGAGCACTCCCAAGAGCCTATTAATGGTTCCCCAGAGTACACCAAGTACTCACAAGAGAATAAATAACAAGCAAATGCAAGCAGCAAAACCATCACCACCTGCAAATACCGTTTTACCCAAACCGGTAACCCTAAACGATCTGCAGGATGGGGAATGTGCTTGTTTTGCAACCAAAAACATTCTCTGTACAAATGTACTAATTATCCTAATAGAGACACAAGAGTCAGACGACTCAAACAGTTACACAAATGTACTAGGTGTCTCAAACCACATAATGTTAACAGCTGTGACACCCCACTGAACACCTGCAATAGGTGTAGAAGGGGCAAGCATCATGCTGCACTGTGCAAATTAGTTAGGACTAATTATGTCAATCCTAGAATAGGACGTAGAGAATCTACACAAGTACAGTGCTGCAAGGTGCGAGATGTGTACAGCGTAACTTCCCAAGCATCTCAAGTGGATGCTGCTTTGCCTACTGCCCAACTCCAAGTGAAGAACAGAGGAACCAAGATCACCATACGTGGACTATTTGATCAAGGTTCCCAGAGAACTTTCATTACTCAAAGGGCAGCAGAGGCACTTAACTTACAATCAATAGGACAGGTAAAATTAAACTTGTCAGGGTCCATGATAAATCGTGGAACCCATGAATACTCAGTAGTTCAACCGCTTGTACGACTAGGTAGTCAAGCCAAGGCTGTCCAAGCCATTGTTGTAGATCAAATACCTTTAGACTTAAATATTAAGGGTCTGGGGTACACAGCCCACTTCCTGCAGGAATGTGAAATTAATTTGGCTGACAACAAATTAATGTCTGACCGCCTTAACAATATAGATGTACTAGTAGGAGCCGACTACTATTACCAGTTCATAACTGGACATATTAAACGATTGGGAATGAATATGCTCCAATCTGCAGGAGGCTACTTACTTACTGGTAAAGTTCTGAATGTGAACAAGCCTAAACCTGCCAATAATAATAAATTAGTCAGCAGTAAATCAATTCTCCAGCAGCAAGCTAAAGGGAGAAACACAACTGAGTAATAAACTCAGATTGAATGTAGTGCAATTGATACTCGCCGAGATGTTTCATAGCTCTCAGTGAAAACCAATGGTCCGTACTCAAACAAGTGCAAGTCACAGCGACCAAACTATTGAATTCACTGCAGACCTAGAATTATTCTCGACAAGTAGTAATTGACCACACTCAGTCTTCCTAGTTAAATTGTAATGTTAGGCTAGAGAATCTAGTACTCCCTAGGTAATTAATAATGTTAGGCTAGAGAATCTAGCACTTAATGCCACTGATATTTCCTGAATTTAATAATAAATTCACTAGGACCACTGGTCCACTATACTTGCGCTTAAAGGTTTGACAAGAAAACCTTCTTAACAATATCTTTCAGGACCCTTTCCTCCGTTTTATGAGCCGTGGAAAAGAAGTTCCTGTAAAATAGTCTAATAGGGGGTATAGGTGTTGTGTTAGTTGTCTCTTCAGAGGTTGCATGGCTTTTCACTTTCCTTCTTATGATGTCTTCGACGAAACCATTGGAGAAGCCGTTATTGACTAGGACCTGCCTTACCCTACAGAGTTCTTCGTCGACTTGCTTCCATTCTGAGCTGTGGCTGAGAGCACGGTCGACATATGCGTTAACAACACTCCTCTTGTACCTGTCAGGGCAGTCGCTGTTGGCATTTAGGCACATTCCTATGTTTGTTTCCTTAGTGTAGACTGCAGTGTGGAAACCTCCGCCCTTTTCCATGACTGTTGCATCTAGAAAGGGCAGCTTCCCATCCTTTTCCATCTCGTAAGTGAAACGCAGCACGGAACTCTGCTCAAATGCCTCCTTCAGCTCCTGCAGATGTCTGACATCAGGTACCTGTGTAAAAATGTCGTCAACATACCTGCAGTATATGGCCGGTTTCAAGTTCGTGTCGACGAAGACTTTTTGCTCGATGGTACCCATATAGAAGTTTGAGGACATCAGAAAAATCCAGGAGCAAGGTGCAGTTTTAGGCCTCACCCTGAACCCTTCTAAATGTGAAATAAGCTATTTTATCTTTTGACAGTTTTGAGCCTCTGCAAAGCAAACTTGTCTTAGTCTTTTTTCAATAACGTTATAAAGTCACAATAACGTGGCTGAAATATGTTGACCAAACCACACACTAGAAATATAGTGAGATGAGATGGCCCGGAAAGTAGAGTTGGAAATTCTGTTGGACGACATATTCGACCTCGATACACAAAAGAAGGTCACTACCAAAGATACCTTACAAGCAGAACTTATTGCAGAAGGAGGAAAGAATCGAGGCAACTACAGAAGCACCATACTGTCCCCCGAGCTTAAAGCGGCAGCTAAAAGCCTTCGTGAGAACAAGGAGATAGTTGTCAGGAGAGGTGACAAGTCGCCAATATATGTCATTCTTAAAAAAGACGAATATCTGGCGAAAATGAACATCATACTCTCTGACCAAACTAAGTTCCAAAGGGTAACGAAGGACACTACAGCCGAATTAAAAGCAAAGGTCAACAAACTGATCGAAACTGTGAACGCCAAGAAATCCGGACTCCACCTGCCAAAGATCATTGGGGAATATAAACCTGGATATGCGTATGGAAATGTCTAGACGCACAAGCCTGGAAACCCACTTCGGCCAATCATTAGCCAGATACCCACACCCACGTACAGACTGGCGAAGCGACTCAACGGCCTGCTGACTCCTTATGTTCCTTACGCCTTCAGCCTGAAGTCTCCAAAGGAATTTGTTGACTTACTGCCGGGCACACGGGCCACAGGGATAAGAGCCTCGTTGGACGTAGAATCGCTGTTTACCAACGTACCTGTGGACGAGACAATCGGAATGATAGCCGACAGAGTGTATCGTGATCCAGCCTGTACTCCTCTTGACATACCAGAAAATATTCTGAGGAAACTACTCCAAGCTTGTACTAAAGAGGCACCCTTCTTGAGCCCGGATGGGCACATGTATAAGCAAGTAGATGGGGTCGCCATGGGTTCTCCCCTAGGTGTCCTGTTTGCAAACTTCTATATGGGTACCATCGAGCAAAAAGTCTTAGTCGACATGAACTTGAAACCGGCCATATACTGCAGGTATGATGACGACATTTTTACACAGGTACCTGATGTCAGACATCTGCAGGAGCTGAAGGAGGAATTTGAGCAGAGTTCCGTGCTGCGTTTCACTTACGAGATGGAAAAGGATGGGAAGCTGCCCTTTCTAGATGTAACAGTCATGGAAAAGGGCGGAGGTTTCCACACTGCAGTCTACACTAAGGAAACAAACATAGGAATGTGCCTAAATGCCACCAGCGACTGCCCTGACAGGTACAAGAGGAGTGTTGTTAACGCATATGTCGACCGTGCTCTCAGCCACAGCTCAGAATGGAAGCAAGTCGACGAAGAACTCTGTAGGGTAAGGCAGGTCCTAGTCAATAACGGCTTCTCCAATGGTTTCGTCGAAGACATCATAAGAAGGAAAGTGAAAAGCCATGCAACCTCTGAAGAGACAACTAACACAACACCTATACCCCCTATTAGACTATTTTACAGGAACTTCTTTTCCACAGCTCATAAAACGGAGGAAAGGGTCCTGAAAGATATTGTTAATAGAAACGTTATCCCTACAGACAAAAATCAGAGGATACAACTGACGATTTACTATAAAACCAGAAAAACGGCCAGCCTACTCATGAGAAACTCTCCAGACACAAAACAGAACGCTTTAAAAGAGACTAACGTCGTCTATGCCTTCAAATGCCCACTTGGGGACTGTAAGCTCCAAAAAACCCAGTATATAGGCAAGACAACAACATCTCTTTCTAGGCGTTTAACGATGCATAAGCAACAGGGCTCCATTAAGGAACATATAATCTCTTCCCACAACCAAACCATCGCCAGAGAAATCCTAGTAAACAACACAGAAATCATCGATAGATACAGCGATAGCAGGCGGCTTGACGTTTGCGAGGCACTACACATCAAGAAGTCAACACCAGCAATCAACAGCCAATTATTGCACAACTATATTCTACCCACCTCAAGACTCCGCTCCAATATAGAACCATCAAGAAATATGGACCAATAGGCTTTCTACAAACACTTCTATTCAATACCCATTGTTTGTGTTCTGTCTTGTGTTGATACTTTTAATACCCTATTAATATCCCCTCTTGTTCTGTCTTGTGTTAATGCCACATCACCCCTCCCACCTCACTCAAATGTAGATATAAAATCTGAGATACGTAAGTTCTATTCAGTTGTGTATTTGTGAACTAAAGTCTTTGAAAATGTAATAAGTTTTACGAAACGCGCCCGTGTCGCGTCAGACTAGAAATAAAAATGAATTTTGGAGAATTAATTTTTGATTTACCTCCAACAGTGAAGCGTAATGTACGAAAGATTGAGAAAATTCGTGTTAGAATTATTAATCTTACTTTTTCGGTCATATTTAATAATATATGTCTACAGGAAAGACTGCTACCAAAATATACTAAATATATATATATATATATATATATATATATATATATATATATATATATATATATATATATATATATATATATATATATATATATATATATATATATATATATATATATAACCTAACCTAACTTTTTCGGCTATATATATATATATATATATATATATATATATATAGAAGTACGTATAGGATATATATATATATATATATATATATATATATGTACCTAGTAGCCAGAACTCACTCCTCAGCCTACTATGCAAGGCCCAATTTGCCTAATAAGCCAAGTTTTCATGAATTAATTGTTTTTCGACTACCTAACCTACCTAACCTAACCTAACCTAACTTTTTCGGCTATATATATATATATATATATATATATATATATATATATATATATATATATATATATATATATATATATATATATATATATATATATATATATATATATATATATATATATATATATATATATATATATATATATATATATATATATATATATATATATATATATATTTTATATATATATATTATATTCTGGTTTAGGGCTTCTATCCCTCTAACTATTTTCTTAGCATCAGGGCTTAATTGGAATAGGAGTTCTCCAAAACTCATTTTCGTACTTTTAAGGTGAAGAAAAGAAGTGATTTACTATAGAGTGTATTACACTTATTTGTATAATTTGCACGACGTTTCGAACCTCCATGGTTCATTCTCAAGTGAACAGATCTTACAATACTAGTTGATTTTATACCCGCTTTAGGTCAGGTGATAATACAATGAAGGTGAAAAACATGGGGGGATACATAAGGGATAAACATAGGGGCTGCAGAAGGCTTATTGGCCCATACGAGGCAGCTCCTATCTAAATACAAAGATTAATCCAGTGTAATTGGCCTGTTATGTTTGGACATTGTCTTCTGTGTTGGCATCGATATGTTCTTGTCTTGTCCTTATTCTCATGGTGGGTAGAGTAAATAGTTCCGTGATTTGGGTGTTCATGGTAGGTCGCTCTATTCTTATGTGAATTGCCTCAAGAATTTGTAATCTTCTTGAATCTTGGGTTTTGTCTATTATGCAAGTATTCTTGTTCAACATTTCTCTTGTTAGAGTAATGTCATGGGCTTGTGACAAGCCCATGACATGTAATTAATCTTTGTATCTCAGTCGGTCAGGTGAAGTCACAGTGAGAGGTTGTGTTAACCGGAGCTCCTGAGTGTTGTTATATTATCATAGCAATATGGAAGTTGTAGTGAAGGACCTGGTGACTCTAGTGGGAGCCCTGAGGACAGAGTTGGACTCTCTGCGGGAGGAGGTGCGTCAGCTTAAAAAACAACGAGAAGTAACGAAGGAGGAGACCAGCAGTAAAGGGACCTCGTCTTGGAGAGTTGCGAAAGACAGGGGCCTTAAGAAGACTTTGATAAAGCCGCCTTCAAACGCCATAGCAACTTCAAATTCATTTGACGTTTTGGAGGACGAGTGCTGTGGAGAGACTGTGGATCGCGCAAAAGGGAAAGCAACGAAGAGAAAGGAAGCGCAGGCCCCTCAGAAAGTAAAGGAAGTACCTAAGCAAACATTAGTTGTGGGAGATTCCCAGATAAGGTATTTGGATAGAACGTTTTGTGCTAGAGATAGGGGGAACAGGTTAAGGGTTTGCTATCCCGGAGCTGGCATTGGTGATATTATAAACAACATGAATGATATTATGGCTGGTAATGGGAACAATCCCATTATTTGCATTAGCGTGGGAGGAAATGATGTTGGTCGAGTCAGGAGTGAGGAACTGATTCAGAGGTATAAAACAGCCATAGAGTTAGTTAGGAGCAAGGGAGGAATCCCGATCATATGTGGCATTCTTCCAAGAAAGGGAGTGGGAAATGAATGGATATCGAGGGCACTTGGTGTCAATTGCCGGCTGGAAAGATATTGCAAATCAAATGCAATATCTTTCATAGACAACTGGGAACACTTCTATGGAAGAAATGAAATGTATGCTCGTGATGGGGTGCATCTATCGAGAGCTGGGGTTGTTGCTGTTGCGAACTCGCTAGAAGAAGTGGTTAGAGGTGTTTGTTTGGGTTTAAACTGTTAGTAGATAGAGGTATGGGAATTGATTTGGAGGAAGGAGGTAATAAAAGTATGTGTTTGTGGGAGAAAGGAATTGGCAAAACGATCAGGGAAAGAGAAGGTCCGCAAAATAACAATTCACTTAGGGTATATTACACTAACAGTAGAAGTCTAAGAAATAAAATTAACGAATTAAATGCTCTTGTCTGCACAGAAAAAATAGATATTATTGCACTTACCGAAACGTGGATGAATGTAGAAAATAGAGAACTATTAGCTGAATATCAAATATATGGATTTAAACTATTTCACACAGATAGATATATTAGACGAGGAGGTGGAGTAGCCATATATGTTAGGGACAATTTGAAATGTAGTCTCAAAGAGGGAATGAAAACAGAGCCACACACAGAAACTATTTGGATTGAATTAAACGAAAAAGCTAATAATATTATAATAGGAGTAATATATAGGCCACCAAATTTAGACAGAATGGAAGCAAAGCATCTATGGGATGAAATATCTAGAGCATCTAGATCTAACAGTATTTATGTCATGGGTGACTTTAATTTTAGCGGAATAAACTGGTTGAACAAAACAGGGAATAGTGAAGCAGAAGATTTTCTAGAATTAATTGACGATTGCTTTCTTACGCAACACATTAAGGAACCAACACGGGAAAATAATATTTTAGATTTAGTGTTAACTAACAGGGAAACGCAAATTAATGACATCGAAATAGGGAGTGAGCTAGGGAGCAGTGATCACAAAGAAATCAGATTTAGCATAGAATGGAATAGACCAGTAGGAGAAAATTCTGTTAAAGTGCCAGATTTTCGAAAAGCTGATTTTAATAGCCTAAGAAATTTTTTGGGTCAAATTGATTGGAAAGGCTTGGGTATGGGGTGTGGGCCGGTCTTGGAGCGAGACATGAACCCAGCGATAGGTGACTTAAATGGGGATTTCGATGTGGATTCAATATATAACTTATTTAAGAATATTCTAAACAAAGCACAGGAACGTAGTATACCATACAAATTGAATAGATCGTATACTAATGACCCAAAGTGGATAACAAAGAATTTGAAGAACCTGATAGGTAAAAAGAGAGCTTGGTACAAAAGGATTAAAAATGGGGAGGTCACTTTAGAACAGGAATTCGTACAACTGGTTAGAAATGTTAAAAAAGAGATAAGGAAAGCAAAAAGAAACTATGAAGTTCGCATAGCAGGGCAAGCAAAGACAAATCCTAAAGGGTTTTTTCAGTTATATCGTACTAAGACTAGGGAAAGGATAGGTCCATTAAAAACTGAGACAGGTCAAATAACAGATAGTGATGAAGAGATGAGTAGTATTTTTAATAAATATTTTGTATCTGTATTTACTAAAGAGGAACTTAACAATATGCCTTCAGCCGAACAAGTCTATGTGGGTGGGGACGAGGACAGGTTGACGAGTTTAGCAGTTACCAGGGAGGATGTTCTTAAACAAATAGTAAAACTCAAACCAAACAAATCCCCAGGGCCGGATGAAGTGTTTGCTAGGGTGCTTAAAGAATGCAAAGAGGAGCTTTGTGACC
>NW_025568546.1:0-32500 GCF_020424385.1 Procambarus clarkii | reverse complement strand
ATACCCAACATATGCAAAGTACTGGGCGCAGCAGTGAGTCACATTTTTACAAAAACTTCCCTGCAGTTTTCAAAATATACCAAACATCCCAATTTCGTGGCCTGAGCCATATTTTGGACCCAAATTCTGGCTCTCTGCACGTATTCGCAGTTTGAAATAACGACTTTTTTATACCCAACATATGCGAAGTACTGAAAGACGCGTTTGGTCACATTTGTCCCAAACCTTCCTGCAGTTTTCAAAATATCCCAAACATCCCAATATCGAGGCCTGAGCCATATTTTGGAGCCAAATTCAGGCTCTCTGCACGTATTCGCAGTTTGAAATTTCGACTTTTTATACCCAACATATGCCAAGTACTGAAAGCGGCGTTTGGTCATATTTGGCCCAAACTCCCCTGCAGTTTTCAAAATATCCCAAACATCCCAATTTCGAGGCCTGAGCCATATTTTGGAGCCAAATTCTGGCTCCCTGAACGTATTCGCAGTTCGAAATTGCGACTTTTTTATAACCAACATATGTCAAGTACTGAAAGCGGCGTTTGGTCATATTTGTCCCAAACTCCCCTGCAGTTTTCAAAATATCCCAAACTTCCAAATTTCGAGGCCTGAGTCATATTTTGGAGCCAAATTCTGGCTCTCTGCACGTATTTGCAGTTTGAAATTACGACTTTTTATACCCAACATATGCCAAGTCCTGAAAGCGGCAGTGAGTCACATTTTGCACAAACTCCCCTGCAGTTTTCAATATATCCTAAATATCCCAATTTCGAGGCCTGAGCCATATTATGGAGCCAAATTCTGGCTCTCTGCACGTATTCGCAGTTTTAAGTTACGACTTTTTATACCCAACATATGCCAAGTACTGAAAGCGGCGTTTGGTCACATTTGTCCCAAACCTCACTCCAGTTTTCAAAATATCTCAAACATCCCAATTTCTAGGCCTGAGCCATATTTTGGAGCCAAATTCTGGCTCTATGCACGTATTTGCAGTTTGATATTACGAATTTTTATACCCAACATGTCAAGTCCTGAAAGCGGCAGTGAGTCACATTTTGCACAAACTCCCCTGCAGTTTTCGAAATATCCCAAATATCCCAATTTCGAGGCCTGAGCCATATTTTGGAGCCAAATTCTGGCTCTCTGTACGTATATGCAGTTTGATATTACGACTTTTTATACCCAACATATGCAAAGTACTGGACGCAGCAGTGAGTCACATTTTGCAAACACTTCCCTGCAGTTTTCAAAATATCCCAAACATCCCAATTTCGAGACCAGAGCCTTATTTTGGAGCCAAATTCTGGCTCTCTGCACGTATTCGCAGTTTGAAATTACGACTTTTTATACCCAACATATGACAAGTACTGAAAGCGGCGTTTGGTCATATTTGTCCCAAACTCCCCTGCAGTTTTCAAAATATCCCAAACATCCCAATTTCGAGGCCTGAGCAATATTTTGGAGCCAAATTCTGGCTCTCTGCACGTATTCGCAGTTTGAAATTGCGACTTTTTTATACCAACATATGCCACGAACTGAAAGCAGCATTTGGTCACATTTGTCCCAAACCTCCCTGCAGTTTTCAAAATATCTCAAACATCCCAATTTCGAGGCCTGAGCCATAATTTGGAGCCAAATTCTGGCTCTATGCACGTATTCGCAGTTTGATATTACGACTTTTTATACCCAACATATGCAAAGTACTGGACGCAGCAGTGAATCACATTTTACAAAAACTTCCCTGCAGTTTTCAAAATATCCCAAACATCCCAATTTCGTGGCCTGAGCCATATTTTGGACCCAAATTCTGGCTCTCTGCACGTATTCGCAGTTTGAAATAACGACTTTTTTATACCCAACCTATGCGAAGTACTGAAAGACGCGTTTGGTCACATTTGTCCCAAACCTTCCTGCAGTTTTCAAAATATCCCAAACATCCCAATATCGAGGCCTTAGCCATATTTTGGAGCCAAATTCAGGCTCTCTGCACGTATTCGCAGTTTGAAATTTCGACTTTTTATACCCAACATATGCAGAGTACTGAAAGCAGCGTTTGGTCATATTTGGCCCAAACTCCCCTGCAGTTTTCAAAATATCCCAAACATCCCAATTTCGAGGCCTGAGCCATATTTTGGAGCCAAATTCTGGCTCCCTGCACGTATTCGCAGTTCGAAATTGCGACTTTTTTATAACCAACATATGTCAAGTACTGAAAGCGGCGTTTGGTCATATTTGTCCCAAACTCCCCTGCAGTTTTCAAAATATCCCAAACTTCCAAATTTCGAGGCCTGAGTCATATTTTGGAGCCAAATTCTGGCTCTCTGAACGTATTTGCAGTTTGAAATTACGACTTTTTATACCCAACATATGCCAAGTCCTGAAAGCGGCAGTGAGTCACGTTTTGTACAAACTCCCCTGCAGTTTTCAATATATCCTAAATATCCCAATTTCGAGGCCTGAGCCATATTATGGAGCCAAATTCTGGCTCTCTGCACGTATTCGCAGTTTGAAATTGCGACTTTTTTATGCCAACATATGCCAAGTACTGAGAGCGGCAGTGAGTCACATTTTGCCAAAACTCCCCTCCAGTTTTCAAAATAACGCAAATATCCCAATTTTGAGGCCTGAGCCATATTTTGGAGCCAAATTCTGGCTCTCTACATGTATTCACAGTTTGATATTACAACTTTTATACCCAACATATGCCAAGTACTGAAAGCGGTAATTAGTCACATTTTGAACAAACTCCCCTGCAGTTTTCAAAATATCCGAAACATCCCAATTTCGAAGCCTGAGCAATATTTTGGAGCCAAATTCTGGATCTCTGCACGTATTCGCAGTTTTAAATTACAACTTTTTATACCCAACATATGCCAAGTCCTGAAAGCGGCAGTGAGTCACATTTTGCACAAACTCCCCTGCATTTTTCGAAATATCCCAAATATCCCAATTTCGAGGCCTGAGCCATATTTTGGAGCCAAATTCTGGCTCTCTGCACGTATTCGCAGTTTTAAGTTACGACTTTTTATACCCAACATATGCCAAGTACTATAAGCGGCGTTTGGTCACATTTGTCCCAAACCTCCCTCCAGTTTTCAAAATATCTCAAACATCCCAATTTCTAGGCCTGAGCCATATTTTGGAGCCAAATTCTGGCTCTATGCACGTATTTGCAGTTTGATATTATAAATTTTTATACCCAACATATGTCAAGTCCTGAAAGCGGCAGTGAGTCACATTTTGCAAAAACTCCCCTGCAGTTTTCGAAATATCCCAAATATCCCAATTTCGAGGCCTGAGCCATATTTTGAAGCCAAATTCTGGCTCTCTGCACGTATTCGCAGTTTGATATTACGACTTTTTATACCCAACATATGACAAGTACTAAAAGCGGCGTTTGGTCATATTTGTCCCAAAGTCCCCTGCAGTTTTCAAAATATCCCAAACATCCCAATTTTGAGGCCTGAGCAATATTTTGGAGCCAAATTCTGGCTCTCTGCACGTATTCGCAGTTTGAAATTGCGACTTTTTTATACCCAACATATGTTAAGTAATGAAAGCCGCGTTTGGTCATATTTGTCCCAAACTCCCCTGCAGTTTTCAAAATGTCCCAAACTTCCCAATTTCGAGGCCTGAGTCATATTTTGGAGCCAAATTCTGGCTTTCTGCACGTATTCGCAGTTTGAAATTGCGACTTTTTTATACCAACATATGCCACGAACTGAAAGCAGCATTTGGTCACATTTGTCCCAAACCTCCCTGCAGTTTTCAAAATATCTCAAACATCCCAATTTCGAGGCCTGAGCCATAATTTGGAGCCAAATTCTGGCTCTATGCACGTATTCGCAGTTTGATATTACGACTTTTTATACCCAACATATGCAAAGTACTGGACGCAGCAGTGAGTCACATTTTACAAAAACTTCCCTGCAGTTTTCAAAATATCCCAAACATCCCAATTTCGTGGCCTGAGCCATATTTTGGACCCAAATTCTGGCTCTCTGCACTTATTCGCAGTTTGAAATAACGACTTTTTTATACCCAACCTATGCGAAGTACTGAAAGACGCGTTTGGTCACATTTGTCCCAAACCTTCCTGCAGTTTTCAAAATATCCCAAACATCCCAATATCGAGGCCTGAGCCATATTTTGGAGCCAAATTCAGGCTCTCTGCACTTATTCGCAGTTTGAAATTTCGACTTTTTATACCCAACATATGCCAAGTACTAAAAGCGGCGTTTGGTCATATTTGGCCCAAACTCCCCTGCAGTTTTCAAAATATCCCAAACATCCCAATTTCGAGGCCTGAGCAATATTTTGGAGCCAAATTCTGGCTCTCTGCACGTATTCGCAGTTTGAAATTGCGACTTTTTTATACCCAACATATGTTAAGTATTGAAAGCCGCGTTTGGTCATATTTGTCCCAAACTCCCCTGCAGTTTTCAAAATGTCCCAAACTTCCCAATTTCGAGGCCTGAGTCATATTTTGGAGCCAAATTCTGGCTCTCTGCACGTATTCGCAGTTTGAAATTGCGACTTTTTTATACCAACATATGCCACGAACTGAAAGCAGCATTTGGTCACATTTGTCCCAAACCTCCCTGCAGTTTTCAAAATATCTCAAACATCCCAATTTCGAGGCCTGAGCCATAATTTGGAGCCAAATTCTGGCACTATGCACGTATTCGCAGTTTGATATTACGACTTTTTATACCCAACATATGCAAAGTACTGGACGCAGCAGTGAGTCACATTTTACAAAAACTTCCCTGCAGTTTTCAAAATATCCCAAACATCCCAATTTCGTGGCCTGAGCCATATTTGGACCCAAATTCTGGCTCTCTGCACTTATTCGCAGTTTGAAATAACGACTTTTTTATACCCAACCTATGCGAAGTACTGAAAGACGCGTTTGGTCACATTTGTCCCAAACCTTCCTGCAGTTTTCAAAATATCCCAAACATCCCAATATCGAGGCCTGAGCCATATTTTGGAGCCAAATTCAGGCTCTCAGCACGTATTCGCAGTTTGAAATTTCGACTTTTTATACCCAACATATGCAGAGTACTGAAAGCAGCGTTTGGTCATATTTGGCCCAAACTCCCCTGCAGTTTTCAAAATATCCCAAACATCCCAATTTCGAGGCCTGAGCCATATTTTGGAGCCAAATTCTGGCTCCCTGCACGTATTCGCAGTTCGAAATTGCGACTTTTTTATAACCAACATATGTCAAGTACTGAAAGCGGCGTTTGGTCATATTTGTCCCAAACTCCCCTGCAGTTTTCAAAATATCCCAAACTTCCAAATTTCGAGGCCTGAGTCATATTTTGGAGCCAAATTCTGGCTCTCTGAACGTATTTGCAGTTTGAAATTACGACTTTTTATACCCAACATATGCCAAGTCTTGAAAGCGGCAGTGAGTCACGTTTTGTACAAACTCCCCTGCAGTTTTCAATATATCCTAAATATCCCAATTTCGAGGCCTGAGCCATATTATGGAGCCAAATTCTGGCTCTCTGCACGTATTCGCAGTTTGAAATTGCGACTTTTTTATGCCAACATATGCCAAGTACTGAGAGCGGCAGTGAGTCACATTTTGCCCAAACTCCCCTCCAGTTTTCAAAATAACGCAAATATCCCAATTTTGACTCCTGAGCCATATTTTGGAGCCAAATTCTGGCTCTCTACATGTATTCACAGTTTTAAATTACAACTTTTTATACCCAACATATGCCAAGTCCTGAAAGCGGCAGTGAGTCACATTTTGCACAAACTCCCCTGCATTTTTCGAAATATCCGAAACATCCCAATTTCGAAGCCTGAGCAATATTTTGGAGCCAAATTCTGGATCTCTGCACGTATTCGCAGTTTTAAATTACAACTTTTTATACCCAACATATGCCAAGTCCTGAAAGCGGCAGTGAGTCACATTTTGCACAAACTCCCCTGCATTTTTCGAAATATCCCAAATATCCCAATTTCGAGGCCTGAGCCATATTTTGGAGCCAAATTCTGGCTCTCTGCACGTATTCGCAGTTTTAAGTTACGACTTTTTATACCCAACATATGCCAAGTACTGAAAGCGGCGTTTGGTCACATTTGTCCCAAACCTCCCTCCAGTTTTCAAAATATCTCAAACATCCCAATTTCTAGGCCTGAGCCATATTTTGGAGCCAAATTCTGGCTCTATGCACGTATTTGCAGTTTGATATTACAATTTTTATACCCAACATATGTCAAGTCCTGAAAGCGGCAGTGAGTCACATTTTGCAAAAACTCCCCTGCAGTTTTCGAAATATCCCAAATATCCCAATTTCGAGGCCTGAGCCATATTTTGGAGCCAAATTCTGGCTCTATGCACGTATTCGCAGTTTGATATTACGAATTTTTATACCCAACATATGCAAAGTACTGGACGCAGCAGTGAGTCACATTTTACAAAAACTTCCCTGCAGTTTTCAAAATATCCCAAACATCCCAATTTCGTGGCCTGAGCCATATTTTGGACCCAAATTCTGGCTCTCTGCACGTATTCGCAGTTTGAAATAACGACTTTTTTATACCCAACCTATGCGAAGTACTGAAAGACGCGTTTGGTCACATTTGTCCCAAACCTTCCTGCAGTTTTCAAAATATCCCAAACATCCCAATATCGAGGCCTGAGCCATATTTTGGAGCCAAATTCAAGCTCTCTGCACGTATTCGCAGTTTAAAATTTCGACTTTTTATACCCAACATATGCCAAGTACTGAAAGCGGCGTTTGGTCATATTTGGCCCAAACTCCCCTGCAATTTTCAAAATATCCCAAACATCCCAATTTCTAGGCCTGAGCCATATTTTGGAGCCAAATTCTGGCTCTATGCACGTATTTGCAGTTTGATATTACGAATTTTTATACCCAACATATGTCAAGTCCTGAAAGCGGCAGTGAGTCACATTTTGCAAAAACTCCCCTGCAGTTTTCGAAATATCCCAAATATTCCAATTTCGAGGCCTGAGCCATATTTTGAAGCCAAATTCTGGCTCTCTGCACGTATTCGCAGTTTGATATTACGACTTTTTATACCCAACATATGCAAAGTACTGGACGCAGCAGTGAGTCACATTTTGCAAAAACTTCCCTGCAGTTTTCAAAATATCCCAAATATCTCAATTTCGAGACCAGAGCCATATTTTGGAGCCAAATTCTGGCTCTCTGCACGTATTCGCAGTTTGAAATTACGACTTTTTATACCCAACATATGACAAGTACTGAAAGCGGCGTTTGGTCATATTTGTCCCAAAGTCCCCTGCAGTTTTCAAAATATCCCAAACATCCCAATTTCGAGGCCTGAGCAATATTTTGGAGCCAAATTCTGGCTCTCTGCACGTATTCGCAGTTTGAAATTGCGACTTTTTTATACCCAACATATGTTAAGTATTGAAAGCCGCGTTTGGTCATATTTGTCCCAAACTCCCCTGCAGTTTTCAAAATGTCCCAAACTTCCCAATTTCGACGCCTGAGTCATATTTTGGAGCCAAATTCTGGCTCTCTGCACGTATTCGCAGTTTGAAATTGCGACTTTTTTATACCAACATATGCCACGAACTGAAAGCAGCATTTGGTCACATTTGTCCCAAACCTCCCTGCAGTTTTCAAAATATCTCAAACATCCCAATTTCGAGGCCTGAGCCGTAATTTGGAGCCAAATTCTGGCACTATGCACGTATTCGCAGTTTGATATTACGACTTTTTATACCCAACATATGCAAAGTACTGGACGCAGCAGTGAGTCACAAATTTACAAAAACTTCCCTGCAGTTTTCAAAATATCCCAAACATCCCAATTTCGTGGCCTGAGCCATATTTTGGACCCAAATTCTGGCTCTCTGCACTTATTCGCAGTTTGAAATAACGACTTTTTTATACCCAACCTATGCGAAGTACTGAAAGACGCGTTTGGTCACATTTGTCCCAAACCTTCCTGCAGTTTTCAAAATATCCCAAACATCCCAATATCGAGGCCTGAGCCATATTTTGGAGCCAAATTCAGGCTCTCTGCACGTATTCGCAGTTTGAAATTTCGACTTTTTATACCCAACATATGCCAAGTCCTGAAAGCGGCAGTGAGTCACATTTTGCACAAACTCCCCTGCAGTTTTCAATATATCCTAAATATCCCAATTTCGAGGCCTGAGCCATATTAAGGAGCCAAATTCTGGCTCTCTGCACGTATTCGCAGTTTGAAATTGCGACTTTTTTATACCAACATATGCCAAGTAGTGAAAGCAGCGTTTGGTCACATTTGTCCCAAACCTCCCTGCAGTTTTCAAAATATCTCAAACATCCCAATTTCGAGGCCTGAGCCATAATTTGGAGCCAAATTCTTGCTCTATGCACGTATTCGCAGTTTGATATTACAACTTTTTGTACCCAACATATGCCAAGTACTGAAAGCGGCAGTGAGTCACATTTTGCACAAACTCCCCTGCATTTTTCGAAATATCCCAAATATCCCAATTTCGAGGCCTGAGCCATATTTTGGAGCCAAATTCTGGCTCTCTGCACGTATTCGCAGTTTTAAATTACGACTTTTTATACCCAACATATGCCAAGTACTGAAAGCGGCGTTTGGTCACATTTGTCCCAAACCTCCCTCCAGTTTTCAAAATATCTCAAACATCCCAATTTCTAGGCCTGAGCCATATTTTGGAGCCAAATTCTGACTCTATGCACGTATTTGCAGTTTGATATTACGAATTTTTATACCCAACATATGTCAAGTCCTGAAAGCGGCAGTGAGTCACATTTTGCAAAAACTCCCCTGCAGTTTTCGAAATATTCCAAATATCCCAATTTCGAGGCCTGAGCCATATTTTGGAGCCAAATTCTGGCTCTCTGCACGTATTCGCAGTTTGATATTACGACTTTTTATACCCAACATATGCAAAGTACTGGACGCAGCAGTGAGTCACATTTTGCAAAAACTTCCCTGCAGTTTTCAAAATATCTTAAACATCCCAATTTCGAGACCAGAGCCATATTTTGGAGCCAAATTCTGGCTCTCTGCACGTATTCGCAGTTTGAAATTACGACTTTTTATACCCAACATATGACAAGTACTGAAAGCGGCGTTTGGTCATATTTGTCCCAAACTCCCCTGCAGTTTTCAAAATATCCCAAACATCCCAATTTCGAGGCCTGAGCAATATTTTGGAGCCAAATTCTGGCTCTCTGCACGTATTCGCAGTTTGAAATTGCGACTTTTTTATACCCAACATATGTTAAGTATTGAAAGCCGCGTTTGGTCATATTTGTCCCAAACTCCCCTGCAGTTTTCAAAATGTCCCAAACTTCCCAATTTCGAGGCCCTAGTCATATTTTGGAGCCAAATTCTGGCTCTCTGCACGTATTCGCAGTTTGAAATTGCGACTTTTTTATACCAACATATGCCACGAACTGAAAGCAGCATTTGGTCACATTGGTCCCAAACCTCCCTGCAGTTTTCAAAATATCTCAAACATCCCAATTTCGAGGCCTGAGCCATAATTTGGAGCCAAATTCTGGCTCTATGCACGTATTCGCAGTTTGATATTACGACTTTTTATACCCAACATATGCAAAGTACTGGACGCAGCAGTGAGTCACATTTTACAAAAACTTCCCTGCAGTTTTCAAAATATCCCAAACATCCCAATTTCATGGCCTGAGCCATATTTTGGACCCAAATTCTGGCTCTCTGCACGTATTCGCAGTTTGAAATAACGACTTTTTTATAACCAACATATGTCAAGTACTGAAAGCGGCGTTTGGTCATATTTGTCCCAAACTCCCCTGCAGTTTTCAAAATATCCCAAACTTCCAAATTTCGAGGCCTGAGTCATATTTTGGAGCCAAATTCTGGCTCTCTGAACGTATTTGCAGTTTGAAATTACGACTTTTTATACCCAACATATGCCAAGTCCTGAAAGCGGCAGTGAGTCACCTTTTGTACAAACTCCCCTGCAGTTTTCAATATATCCTAAATATCCCAATTTCGAGGCCTGAGCCATATTATGGAGCCAAATTCTGGCTCTCTGCACGTATTCGCAGTTTGAAATTGCGACTTTTTTATGCCAACATATGCCAAGTACTGAAAGCGGCAGTGAGTCACTTTTTGCCAAAACTCCCCTCCAGTTTTCAAAATAACGCAAATATCCCAATTTTGAGGCCTTAGCCATATTTTGGAGCCAAATTCTGGCTCTCTACATGTATTCACAGTTTGATATTACAACTTTTTATACCCAACATATGCCAAGTACTGAAAGCGGCGTTTGGTCACATTTGTCCCAAACCTCCCTCCAGTTTTCAAAATATCTCAAACATCCCAATTTCTAGGCCTGAGCCATATTTTGGAGCCAAATTCTGGCTCTATGCACGTATTTGCAGTTTGATATTACGAATTTTTTATACCCAACATATGTCAAGTCCTGAAAGCGGCAGTGAGTCACATTTTGCAAAAACTCCCCTGCAGTTTTCGAAATATCCCAAATATCCCAATTTCGAGGCCTGAGCCATATTTTGGAGCCAAATTCTGGCTCTATGCACGTATTCGCAGTTTGATATTACGACTTTTATACCCAACATATGCAAAGTACTGGAAGCGGCAGTGAGTCACATTTTACAAAAATTCCCTGCAGTTTTCAAAATATCCCAAACATCCCAATTCGAGGCCTGAGCCATATTTTGGACCAAATTCTGGCTCTCTGCACGTATTCGCAGTTTGAAATAACGACTTTTTATACCCAACCTATGCCAAGTACTGAAAGACGCGCAGTGGTCACATTTGTCCCAAACCTCCCTGCAGTTTTCAAAATATCCCAAATATCCCAATTTCGAGGCCTGAGCCATATTTTGGAGCCAAATTCTGGCTCTCTGCACGTATTCGCAGTTTAATTACGAAATTACGACTTTTTATACCCAACATATGCCAAGTACTGAAAGCGGCGTTTGGTCACATTTGCCCAAACCTCCCTGCAGTTTTCAAAATATCCCAAACATCCCAATTTCGAGGCCTGAGCCATATTTTGGAGCCAAATTCTGGCTCTATGCACGTATTCGCAGTTTGATATTACGACTTTTTATACCCAACATATGCCAAGTACTGAAAGCGGCAGTGAGTCACATTTTGCCCAAACTTCCCTGCAGTTTTCAAAATATCCCAAACATCCCAATTTCGAGGCCTGAGCCATATTTTGGAGCCAAATTCTGGCTCTATGCACGTATTCGCAGTTTGATATTACGACTTTTTATACCCAACATATGCCAAGTCCTGAAAGCGGCAGTGAGTCACATTTTGCAAAAACTCCCCTGCAGTTTTCGAAATATCCCAAATATCCCAATTTCGAGGCCTGAGCCATATTTTGGAGCCAAATTCTGGCTCTCTGCACGTATTCGCAGTTTGATATTACGACTTTTTATACCCAACATATGCCAAGTACTGAAAGCGGCAGTGAGTCACATTTTGCACAAACTCCCCTGCAGTTTTCAAAATATCCCAAACATCCCAATTTCGAGGCCTGAGCCATATTTTGGAGCCAAATTCTGGCTCTCTGCACGTATTCGCAGTTTGAAATTACGACTTTTTATACCCAACATATGACAAGTACTGAAAGCGGCGTTTAGTCATATTTGTCCCAAACTCCCCTGCAGTTTTCAAAATATCCCAAACATCCCAATTTCGAGGCCTGAGCAATATTTTGGAGCCAAATTCTGGCTCTCTGCACGTATTCGCAGTTTGAAATTGCGACTTTTTTATACCCAACATATGCCAAGTACTGAAAGCAGCGTTTGGTCACATTTGTCCCAAACTCCCCTGCAGTTTTCAAAATATCCCAAATATCCCAATTTCGAGGCCTGAGCCATATTTTGGAGCCAAATTCTGGCTCTCTGCACGTATTCGCAGTTTGAAATTACGACTTTTTTATACCCAACATATGCCAAGTACTGAAAGCGGCGTTTGGTCACATTTGTCCCAAACCTCCCTGCAGTTTTCAAAATATCCCAAACATCCCAATTTCGAGGCCTGAGCCATATTTTGGAGCCAAATTCTGGCTCTATGCACGTATTCGCAGTTTGATATTACGACTTTTTATACCCAACATATGCAAAGTACTGAAAGCAGCAGTGAGTCACATTTTGCACAAACTTCCCTGCAGTTTTCAAAATATCCCAAACATCCCAATTTCGAGGCCTGAGCCATATTTTGGAGCCAAATTCTGGCTCTCTGCACTTATTCGCAGTTTGAAATTACGACTTTTTTATACCCAACATATGCCAAGTACTGAAAGCGGCGTTTGGTTACATTTGTCCCAAACCTCCCAGCAGTTTTCAAAATATCCCAAACATCCCAATTTCGAGGCCTGAGCCATATTTTGGAGCCAAATTCAGGCTCTATGCACTTATTCGCAGTTTGATATTTCGACTTTTATACCCAACATATGCCAAGTACTGGAAGCGGCGTTTGGTCATATTTGGCCCAAACTCCCCTGCAGTTTTCAAAATATCCCAAACATCCCAATTTCGAGGCCTGAGCAATATTTTGGAGCCAAATTCTGGCTCTCTGCACGTATTCGCAGTTTGGAAATAACGACTTTTTATACCCAACATATGCGAAGTACTGAAAGCCGCGTTTGGTCACATTTGTCCCAAACTCCCTGCAGTTTTCAAAATATCCCAAACATCCCAATTTCGAGGCCTGAGCCATATTTGGAGCCAAATTCAGGCTCTCTGCACTTATTCGCAGTTTGATATTTCGACTTTTTATACCAAACATATGCCAAGTCCTAAAAGCGGCAGTGAGTCATATTTTGCACAAACTCCCTGCAGTTTTCAAAATATCCCAAATATCCCAAATTCGAGGCCTGAGCAATATTTGGAGCCAAATTATGGCTCTCTGCACGTATTCGCAGTTTGAAATTGCGACTTTTTATACCCAACATATGTTAAGTCCTGAAAGCCGCAGTTGGTAATATTTGTCCCAAACTCCCCTGCAGTTTTCAAAATGTCCCAAAATATCCCAATTTCGAGGCCTGAGTCATATTTTGGAGCCAAAATTCTGGCTCTCTGCACGTATTCGCAGTTTGATATTGCGACTTTTTATACCCAACATATGCCACGAACTGAAAGCAGCGGTTGGTCACATTTGTCCCCAAACCTCCCTGCAGTTTTCAAAATATCTCAAACATCCCAATTTCGAGGCCTGAGCCATATTTGGAGCCAAATTCTGGCACTATGCACGTATTCGCAGTTTGATATTACGACTTTTTATACCCAACATATGCAAAGTACTGAAAGCAGGCAGTGAGTCACCTTTACAAAAACTTCCCTGCAGTTTTCAAAAAATCCCAAACATCCCAATTTCGTGACCTGAGCCATATTTTGGACCCAAATTCTGGCTCTCTGCACTTATTCGCAGTTTTAAATAACGAACTTTTTATACCCAACCTATGCGAAGTCCTGAAAGACGCAAGAGGTCACATTTGTCCACAAACTCCCCTGCAGGTTTCAAAAATATCCCAAATATCCCAATATCGAGGCCTGAGCCATATTATGGAGCCAAATTCTGGCTCTCTGCACGTATTCGCAGTTTGATATTGCGACTTTTTATACCCAACATATGCCAAGTAGTGAAAGCAGCGTTTGGTCACATCTGTCCCAACCTCTCCTGCAGTTTTCAAAATATCTCAAATATCCCAATTTCGAGGCCTGAGCCATAATTTGGAGCCAAATTCTTGCTCTCTGCACGTATTCGCAGTTTTAAGTTACAACTTTGTATACCCAACATATGCCAAGTCCTGAAAGCGGCGTTGAGTCACGTTTGGCCCAAAACTCCCTGGAGTTTTCGAAATATCCCAAACATCCCAATTACGAGGCGTGCAGGCATATTTTGGAGCCAAATTCTGGTCTCTATGCACGTATTCGGAGTTTGTGATATGCGACTTTTTTATACCCAACATATGCCAAGTCCTGAAAGCGGCAGTGAGTCACATTTTGCACAAACTCCCCTCCAGTTTTCAAAATAACGCAAACATCCCAAATTCGAGGCCTGAGCAATATTTTGGAGCCAAATTCTGGCTCTCTACATGTATTCACAGTTTAATATTACAACTTTTTATACCCAACATATGCCAAGTACTGAAAGCGGTAAGTTAGTAACATTTTGCACAAACTCCTCTGCAATTTTCAAAATATCCGAAACATCCCAATTTCGAAGCCTGAGCAATATTTTGGAGCCAAATTCTGGATCTCTGCACGTATTCGCAGTTTTATATTACAAATTTTTATACCAAACATATGCCAAGTCCTGAAAGCGGCAGTGAGTCACATTTTGCCCAAACTCCCCTGCATTTTTCGAAATATCCCAAATATCCCAATTTCGAGGCCTGAGCCATATTTTGGAGCCAAATTCTGGCTCTCTGCACGTATTCGCAGTTTTAATTTACGACTTTTTATACCCAACATATGCCAAGTACTGAAAGCGGCGTTTGGTCACATTTGTCCCAAACCTCCCTCTAGTTTTCAAAATATCTCAAAATCCCAATTTCTAGGCCTGAGTCATATTTGGAGCCAAATTCTGGCTCTATGCACGTATTTGCAGTTTTGATATTACGAATTTTTATACCAAACATATGTCAAAAATCAATGCCGAAAGCGGCAGTGAGTCACATTAGTCCGACTTTTATACCCACATATGCCAAGTACTGAAAGCGGCGTTTGGTCACATTTTGTCCCAAACCTCCCTCCAGTTTTCGAAATATAACAAAACATCCCAATTTCGAGGCCTGAGAGCATATTTTGGAGCCAAATTCTGTCTCTATGCACGTATTCGCAGTTTGATATTACGACTTTTTATACCCAACATATGCAAAAGTCCTGGACGCAGCAGTGAGTCACATTTTGCACAAACTTCCCTGCAGTTTTCAAAATATCCCAAACATCCAAATATCGAGGCCTGAGCAATATATTTGGAGCCAAATTCAGGCTCTCTGCACTTATTCGCTGTTTTAAATTACGACTTTTTATACCCAACATATGCCAAGTCCTAAAAGCGGCAAGTGGTCATATTTTGCACAAACTCCTCGCAGTTTTCAAAATATTCCAAACATCCCAATTTCGAGGCCTGAGCAATATTTTGGAGCCAAATTCTGGCTCTCTGCACGTATTCGCAGTTTGAAATTGCGACTTTTTATACCCAACATATGTTAAGTCTTGAAAGCCGCAGTGAGTCATATTTTGCACAAACCTCCCCTGCAGTTTTCAAAATGTCCCAAAACTTCCAATTTCGAGGCCCTGAGTCATATTTTGGAGCCAAATTCTGGCTGTCTGCACGTATTCGCAGTTTGAAATTGCGACTTTTTTTATACCACACATATGCCACGAACTGAAAGCCAGCAAGTAGCGTCAATTTTGTCACAAACCTCCCTGCAGTTTTCAAAATATCTCAAATATCCAAATTTTCGAGGCCTGAGCCATAATTTGGAGCCAAATTATGGCACTATGCACGTATTCGCAGTTTGATATTACGACTTTTTATACCCAACATAGGCAAAGTACTGGACGCAGCGTTTGGTCACATTTGTCCCAAATTCCCTGCAGTTTTCAAAATATCCCAAACATCCCAATTTCGTGGCCTGAGCCATATTTGGACCCAAATTCTGGCTGTATCTGCACTTATTCGCAGTTTGATATAACTCGACTTTTTTTAACCCCAACCTATGCGAAGTACTGAAAGAAGCAATGAGTCACATTTTGCACAAAATTCCCTGCAGTTTTCGAAAAATCCCAAAAATATCCCAATATCGAGGCCTGAGCCATATTTTGGAGCCAAATTCAGGCTCTATGCACGTATTCGTAGTTTGATAATTTCGACTTTTTATACCCAAAATATGCCAAGTCCTGAAAGCCGCAGTGAGTCACATTTTGCACAAACTCCCCTGCAGTTTTCGAATATATCCCAAATATCACAATTTCGAGGCCTGAGCCATATTATGGAGCCAAATTTTGGCTCTCTGCTCGTATTCGCAGTTTGAAATTGCGACTTTTTATACCCAACATATGCCAAGTAGTGAAAGCAGCGGTTGGTCACATTTGTCCTCAACATCCTCTGCAGTTTTCAAAATATCCCAAATATCCCAATTTCGAGGCCTGAGCCATATTTTGGAGCCAAATTCAGGCTCTCTGCACGTATTCGCAGTTTGAATTACGGCTTTTTATACCCAACATATGCCAAAGTACTGAAAGCGGCGTGAGTCACATTGTCCCAAAACTCCCTGCAGTTTTCAAAATATCCCAAACATCCCAATTCGAGGCCTGAGCAATATTTTGGAGCCAAATTCTGGCTCTATGCACGTATTCGCAGTTTGATATTACGACTTTTTATACCCAACATATGCCAAGTCCTGAAAGCGGCAGTGAGTCACATTTGCACAAACTCCCCTGCAGTTTTCAAAATATCCCAAACATCCCAATTTCGAGGCCTGAGCCATATTTTGGAGCCAAATTCTGGCTCTCTGCACGTATTCGCAGTTTGAAATTACGACTTTTTATACCCAACATATGCCAAGTACTGAAAGCGGCAGTGAGTCACATTTTGCCCAAACTCCCCTGCAGTTTTCAAAATATCCAAAACATCCCAATTTCGAGGCCTGAGCCATATTTTGGAGCCAAATTCTGGCTCTCTGCACGTATTCGCAGTTTGAAATTACGACTTTTTATACCCAACATATGCCAAGTACTGAAAGCGGCGTTTGGTCACATTTTGAACAAACTCCCCTGCAGTTTTCAAAATATCCCAAACATCCCAATGTCGAGGCCTGAGCCATATTTTGGAGCCAAATTCTGGCTCTCTGCACGTATTCGCAGTTTGAAATTACGACTTTTTATACCCAACATATGCCAAGTACTGAAAGCGGCAGTGAGTCACATTTTGCACAAACTCCCCTGCAGTTTTCAAAATATCCCAAATCCCAATTTCGAGGCCTGAGCCATATTTTGGAGCCAAATTCTGGCTCTCTGCACGTATTCGCAGTTTGAAATTACGACTTTTTATACCCAACATATGCCAAGTACTGAAAGCGGCGTTTGGTCACATTTGTCCCAAACTCCCTGCAGTTTTCAAAATATCCCAAACATCCCAATTTCGAGGCCTGAGCCATATTTTGGAGCCAAATTCTGGCTCTCTGCACGTATTCGCAGTTTGAAATTACGACTTTTTATACCCAACATATGCCAAGTACTGAAAGCGGCAGTGAGTCACATTTTGCAAAAACTCCCCTGCAGTTTTCAAAATATCCCAAACATCCCAATTTCGAGGCCTGAGCCATATTTTGGAGCCAAATTCTGGCTCTCTGCACGTATTCGCAGTTTGAAATTACGACTTTTTATACCCAACATATGCCAAGTACTGAAAGCGGCAGTGAGTCACATTTTGCAAAAACTCCCTGCAGTTTTCAAAATATCCCAAATATCCCAATTTCGAGGCCTGAGCCATATTTTGGAGCCAAATTCTGGCTCTCTGCACGTATTCGCAGTTTGAAATTACGACTTTTTATACCCAACATATGCCAAGTACTGAAAGCGGCGTTTGGTCACATTTGTCCCAAACTCCCCTGCAGTTTTCAAAATATCCCAAACATCCCAATTTCGAGGCCTGAGCCATATTTTGGAGCTAAATTCTGGCTATCTGCACGTATTCGCAGTTTGAAATTACATCTTTTTATACCCAACATATGCCAAGTACTGAAAGCGGCGTTTGGTCACATTTGTCCCAAACCTCCCTGCAGTTTTCAAAATATCCCAAACATCCCAATTTCGAGGCCTGACCCATATTTTGGAGCCAAATTCTGGCTCTCTGCACGTATTCGCAGTTTGATATTACGACTTTGTATACCCAACATATGCCAAGTTCTGAAAGCGGCAGTGAGTCACATTTTGCACAAACTCCCCTGCAGTTTTCAAATATCCCAAACATCCCAATTTCGAGGCCTGAGCCATATTTTGGAGCCAAATTCTGGCTCTCTGCACGTATTCGCATTTTAAAATTACGACTTTTTATACCCAACATATGCCAAGTACTGAAAGCGGCAGTGAGTCACATTTTGCCTAAACTCCCCTACAATTTTCAAAATATCCCAAATATCCCAATTTCGAGACCTGAGCCATATTTTGGAGCCAAATTCTGGCTCTCTGCGCGTATTCCCATTTTGAAATTACGACTTTTTATACCCAACATATGCCAAGTACTGAAAGCGGCGTTTGGTCACATTTGTCCCAAACTCCCCTGCAGTTTTCAAAATATCCCAAACATCCCAATTTCGAGGCCTGAGCCATATTTTGGAGCCAAATTCTGGCTCTCTGCACGTATTCGCAGTTTGAAATTACGACTTTTTATACCCAACATATGCCAAGTACTGAAAGCGGCAGTTTGTCACATTTTGCACAAACTCCCCTGCAGTTTTCAAAATATCCCAAACATCCCAATTTCGAGGCCTGAGCCATATTTTGGAGCCAAATTCTGGCTCTCTGCACGTATTCGCAGTTTGAAATTACGACTTTTTATACCCAACATATGCCAAGTACTGAAAGCGGCGTTTGGTCACATTTGTCCCAAACCTCCCCTGCAGTTTTCAAAATATCCCAAACATCCCAATTTCGAGGCCTGAGCCATATTTTGGAGCCAAATTCTGGCTCTCTGCACGTATTCGCAGTTTGAAATTACGACTTTTTATACCCAACATATGCCAAGTACTGAAAGCGGCAGTGAGTCACATTTTGCACAAACTCCCCTGCAGTTTTCAAAATATCCCAAATATCCCAATTTCGAGGCCTGAGCCATATTTTGGAGCCAAATTCTGGCTCTCTGCACGTATTCGCAGTTTGAAATTACGACTTTTTATACCCAACATATGCCAAGTACTGAAAGCGGCAGTGAGTCACATTTGTGCCAAAACTCCCCTGCAGTTTTCAAAATATCCCAAACATCCCAATTTCGAGGCCTGAGCCATATTTTGGAGCCAAATTCTGGCTCTCTGCACGTATTCGCAGTTTGAAATTACGACTTTTTATACCCAACATATGCCAAGTACTGAAAGCGGCGTTTGGTCACATTTGTCCCAAACTCCCCTGCAGTTTTCAAAATATCCCAAACATCTCAATTTCGAGGCCTGAGCCATAATTTGGAGCCAAATTCTGGCTCTCTGCACGTATTCGCAGTTTGAAATTACGACTTTTTATACCCAACATATGCCAAGTACTGAAAGCGGCGTTTGGTCACATTTGTCCCAAACTCCCCTGCAGTTTTCAAAATATCCCAAACATCCCAATTTCGAGGCCTGAACAATATTTTGGAGCCAAATTCTGGCTCTCTGCACGTATTCGCAGTTTGAAATTACGACTTTTTATACCAACTTATGCCAAGTACTGAAAGCGGCGTTTGGTCACATTTGTCCCAAACCTCCCTGCAGTTTTCAATATATCCCAAATATCCCAATTTCGAGGCCTGAGCCATATTTTGGAGCCAAATTCTGGCTCTCTGCACGTATTCGCAGTTTGAAATTACGACTTTTTATACCCAACATATGCCAAGTCCTGAAAGCGGCAGTGAGTCACATTTTGCACAAACACCCCTGCAGTTTTCAAAATATCCCAATTTCGAGGCCTGAGCCATATTTTGGAGCAAAATTCTGGCTCTCTGCACGTATTCGCAGTTTGAAATTACGACTTTTTATACCCAACATATGCCAAGTACTGAAAGCGGCGTTTGGTCACATTTGTCCCAAACTCCCTGCAGTTTTCAAAATATCCCAAACATCCCAATTTCGAGGCCTGAGCCATATTTTGGAGCCAAATTCTGGCTCTCTGCACGTATTCGCAGTTTGAAATTACGACTTTTTATACCCAACATATGCCAAGTACTGAAAGCGGCGTTTGGTCACATTTGTCCCAAACTCCCCTGCAGTTTTCAAAATATCCCAAACATCCCAATTTCGAGGCCTGAGCCATATTTTGGAGCCAAATTCTGGCTCTCTGCACGTATTCGCAGTTTGAAATTACGACTTTTTATACCCAACATATGCCAAGTACTGAAAGCGGCGTTTGGTCACATTTTGTCCCAAACTCCCCTGCAGTTTTCAAAATATCCCAAACATCCCAATTTCGAGGCCTGAGCCATATTTTGGAGCCAAATTCTGGCTCTCTGCACGTATTCGCAGTTTGAAATTACGACTTTTTATACCCAACATATGCCAAGTACTGAAAGCGGCAGTGAGTCACATTTGTGCACAAACTCCCCTGCAGTTTTCAAAATATCCCAAACATCCCAATTTCGAGGCCTGAGCCATATTTTGGAGCCAAATTCTGGCTCTCTGCACGTATTCGCAGTTTGAAATTACGACTTTTTATACCCAACATATGCCAAGTACTGAAAGCGGCGTTTGGTCACATTTGTCCCAAACTCCCCTGCAGTTTTCAAAATATCCCAAACATCCCAATTTCGAGGCCTGAGCCATATTTTGGAGCCAAATTCTGGCTCTCTGCACGTATTCGCAGTTTGAAATTACGACTTTTTATACCCAACATATGCCAAGTACTGAAAGCGGCAGTGAGTCACATTTTGCACAAACTCCCCTGCAGTTTTCAAAATATCCCAAACATCCCAATTTCGAGGCCTGAGCCATATTTTGGAGCCAAATTCTGGCTCTCTGCACGTATTCGCAGTTTGAAATTACGACTTTTTATACCCAACATATGCCAAGTACTGAAAGCGGCGTTTGGTCACATTTGTCCCAAACTCCCCTGCAGTTTTCAAAATATCCCAAACATCCCAATTTCGAGGCCTGAGCCATATTTTGGAGCCAAATTCTGGCTCTCTGCACGTATTCGCAGTTTGAAATTACGACTTTTTATACCCAACATATGCCAAGTACTGAAAGCGGCAGTGAGGTCACATTTGTCCCAAACTTCCCTGCAGTTTTCAAAATATCCCAAACATCCCAATTTCGAGGCCTGAGCCATATTTTGGAGCCAAATTCTGGCTCTCTGCACGTATTCGCAGTTTGAAATTACGACTTTTTATACCCAACATATGCCAAGTACTGAAAGCGGCAGTGAGTCACATTTGTCCCAAAACTCCCTGCAGTTTTCAAAATATCCCAAACATCCCAATTTCGAGGCCTGAGCCATATTTTGGAGCCAAATTCTGGCTCTCTGCACGTATTCGCAGTTTGAAATTACGACTTTTTATACCCAACATATGCCAAGTACTGAAAGCGGCGTTTGGTCACATTTGTCCCAAACTCCCCTGCAGTTTTCAAAATATCCCAAACATCCCAATTTCGAGGCCTGAGCCATATTTTGGAGCCAAATTCTGGCTCTCTGCACGTATTCGCAGTTTGAAATTACGACTTTTTATACCCAACATATGCCAAGTACTGAAAGCGGCAGTGAGTCACATTTTGCACAAACTCCCCTGCAGTTTTCAAAATATCCCAAATATCCCAATTTCGAGGCCTGAGCCATATTTTGGAGCCAAATTCTGGCTCTCTGCACGTATTCGCAGTTTGAAATTAAGACTTTTTATACCCAACATATGCCAAGAACTGAAAGCGGCGTTTGGTCACATTTGTCCCAAACCTCCCTGCAGTTTTCAAAATATCCCAAACATCCCAATTTCGAGGCCTGAGCCATATTTTGGAGCCAAATTCTGGCTCTCTGCACGTATTCGCAGTTTGAAATTACGACTTTTTATACCCAACATATGCCAAGTACTGAAAGCGGCAGTGAGTCACATTTTGCACAAACTCCCCTGCAGTTTTCAAAATATTCCAAATATCCCAATTTCGAGGCCTGAGCCATATTTTGGAGCCAAATTCTGGCTCTCTGGACGAATTCGCAGTTTGAAATTATGAATTTTTATACCCAACATATGCCAAGTACTGAAAGCGGCGGTGAGTAACATTTTGCCCAAACTCCCCTGCAGTTTTCCCAATATCCCAAATATCCAAATTTCGAGGCCTGAGCCATATTTTGGAGCCAAATTCTGGCTCTCTGCACGTATTCGCAGTTTGAAATTACGACTTTTTATACCCAACATATGCCAAGTACTGAAAGCGGCGTTGGGTCACATTTTGAACAAACTCCCCTGCAGTTTTCAAAATATCCGAAACATCCCAATATCGAGGCCTGAGCCATATTTTGGAGCCAAATTTTGGCTCTCTGCACGTTTTCGCAGTTTTAAATTACGACTTTTTATACCCAACATATGCCAAGTACTGAAAGCGGCAGTGAGTCACATTTTGCACAAACTCCCCTGCAGTTTTCAAAATATCCCAAATATCCCAATTTCGAGGCCTGAGCCATATTTTGGAGCCAAATTCTGGCTCTCTGCACGTATTCGCAGTTTGAAATTATGACTTTTTTTACCCAACATATGCCAAGTACTGAAAGCCGCGTTTGGTCACATTTGTCCCAAACCTCCCTGCAGTTTTCACAATATATCAAACATCCCAATTTCGAGGCCTGAGCCATATTCTGGAGCCAAATTCTGGCTCTCTGCACGTATTCGCAGTTTGATATTACGACTTTTTATACCCAACATATGCCAAGTCCTGAAAGCGGCAGTGAGTCACATTTTGCACAAACTCCCCTGCAGTTTTCAAAATATCCCAAATATCCCAATTTCGAGGCCTGAGCCATATTTTGGAGCCAAATTCTGGCTCTCTGCACGTATTCGCAGTTTGATATTATGACTTTTTATACCCAACATATGCCAAGTACTGAAAGCGGCAGTGAGTCACATTTTGCAAAAACTTCCCTGCAGTTTTCAAAATATCCCAAACATCCCAATTTCGAGGCCTGAGCAATATTTTGGAGCCAAATTCTGGCTCTCTGCACGTATTCGCAGTTTGAAATTACGACTTTTTATACCCAACATATGCCAAGTACTGAAAGCGGCGTTTGTCACATTTGTCCCAAACTCCCCTGCAGTTTTCAAAATATCCCAAACATCCCAATTTCGAGGCCTGAGCCATATTTTGGAGCCAAATTCTGGCTCTCTGCACGTATTCGCAGTTTGAAATTACGACTTTTTATACCCAACATATGCCAAGTACTGAAAGCGGCGTTTGGTCACATTTGTCCCAAACTCCCCTGCAGTTTTCAAAATATCCCAAACATCCCAATTTCGAGGCCTGAGCCATATTTTGGAGCCAAATTCTGGCTCTCTGCACGTATTCGCAGTTTGAAATTACGACTTTTTATACCCAACATATGCCAAGTACTGAAAGCGGCATTTGGTCACATTTGTCCCAAACCTCCCTGCAGTTTTCAAAATATCCCAAACATCCCAATTTCGAGGCCTGAGCCATATTTTGGAGCCAAATTCTGGCTCTCTGCACGTATTCGCAGTTTGATATTACGACTTTTTATACCCAACATATGCCAAGTACTGAAAGCGGCAGTGAGTCACATTTTGCACAAACTCCCTGCAGTTTTCAAAATATCCCAAACATCCCAATTTCGAGGCCTGAGCCATATTTTGGAGCCAAATTCTGGCTCTCTGCACGTATTCGCAGTTTGAAATTACGACTTTTTATACCCAACATATGCCAAGTACTGAAAGCGGCGTTTGGTCACATTTGTCCCAAACCTCCCTGCAGTTTTCAAAATATCCCAAACATCCCAATTTCGAGGCCTGAGCCATATTTTGGAGCCAAATTCTGGCTCTCTGCACGTATTCGCAGTTTGAAATTACGACTTTTTATACCCAACATATGCCAAGTACTGAAAGCGGCGTTTGGTCACATTTGTCCCAAACTCCCCTGCAGTTTTCAAAATATCCCAAACATCCCAATTTCGAGGCCTGAGCCATATTTTGGAGCCAAATTCTGGCTCTCTGCACGTATTCGCAGTTTGAAATTACGACTTTTTATACCCAACATATGCCAAGTACTGAAAGCGGCGTTTGGTCACATTTGTCCCAAACTCCCCTGCAGTTTTCAAAATATCCCAAACATCCCAATTTCGAGGCCTGAGCCATATTTTGGAGCCAAATTCTGGCTCTCTGCACGTATTCGCAGTTTGAAATTACGACTTTTTATACCCAACATATGCCAAGTACTGAAAGCGGCAGTGAGTCACATTTTGCACAAACTCCCCTGCAGTTTTCAAAATATCCCAAACATCCCAATTTCGAGGCCTGAGCCATATTTTGGAGCCAAATTCTGGCTCTCTGCACGTATTCGCAGTTTGAAATTACGACTTTTTATACCCAACATATGCCAAGTACTGAAAGCGGCAGTGAGTCACATTTGTCCCAAACTCCCCTGCAGTTTTCAAAATATCCCAAACATCCCAATTTCGAGGCCTGAGCCATATTTTGGAGCCAAATTCTGGCTCTCTGCACGTATTCGCAGTTTGAAATTACGACTTTTTATACCCAACATATGCCAAGTACTGAAAGCGGCAGTGAGTCACATTTTGCACAAACTCCCCTGCAGTTTTCAAAATATCCCAAATATCCCAATTTCGAGGCCTGAGCCATATTTTGGAGCCAAATTCTGGCTCTCTGCACGTATTCGCAGTTTGAAATTACGACTTTTTATACCCAACATATGCCAAGTACTGAAAGCGGCGTTTGGTCACATTTGTCCCAAACTCCCTGCAGTTTTCAAAATATCCCAAACATCCCAATTTCGAGGCCTGAGCCATATTTTGGAGCCAAATTCTGGCTCTCTGCACGTATTCGCAGTTTGAAATTACGACTTTTTATACCCAACATATGCCAAGTACTGAAAGCGGCAGTGAGTCACATTTTGCCAAAACTCCCCTGCAGTTTTCAAAATATCCCAAACATCCCAATTTCGAGGCCTGAGCCATATTTTGGAGCCAAATTCTGGCTCTCTGCACGTATTCGCAGTTTGAAATTACGACTTTTTATACCCAACATATGCCAAGTACTGAAAGCGGCAGTGAGTCACATTTGTCCCAAACTCCCCTGCAGTTTTCAAAATATCCCAAACATCCCAATTTCGAGGCCTGAGCCATATTTTGGAGCCAAATTCTGGCTCTCTGCACGTATTCGCAGTTTGAAATTACGACTTTTTATACCCAACATATGCCAAGTACTGAAAGCGGCAGTGAGTCACATTTGTCCACAAACTCCCCTGCAGTTTTCAAAATATCCCAAACATCCCAATTTCGAGGCCTGAGCCATATTTTGGAGCCAAATTCTGGCTCTCTGCACGTATTCGCAGTTTGAAATTACGACTTTTTATACCCAACATATGCCAAGTACTGAAAGCGGCAGTGAGTCACATTTTGCACAAACTCCCCTGCAGTTTTCAAAATATCCCAAACATCCCAATTTCGAGGCCTGAGCCATATTTTGGAGCCAAATTCTGGCTCTCTGCACGTATTCGCAGTTTGAAATTACGACTTTTTATACCCAACATATGCCAAGTACTGAAAGCGGCGTTTGGTCACATTTGTCCCAAACCTCCCTGCAGTTTTCAAAATATCCCAAACATCCCAATTTCGAGGCCTGAGCCATATTTTGGAGCCAAATTCTGGCTCTCTGCACGTATTCGCAGTTTGAAATTACGACTTTTTATACCCAACATATGCCAAGTACTGAAAGCGGCAGTGAGTCACATTTTGCACAAACTCCCCTGCAGTTTTCAAAATATCCCAAATATCCCAATTTCGAGGCCTGAGCCATATTTTGGAGCCAAATTCTGGCTCTCTGCACGTATTCGCAGTTTGAAATTACGACTTTTTATACCCAACATATGCCAAGTACTGAAAGCGGCGTTGAGTCACATTTGTCCCAAACTCCCCTGCAGTTTTCAAAATATCCCAAACATCCCAATTTCGAGGCCTGAGCCATATTTTGGAGCCAAATTCTGGCTCTCTGCACGTATTCGCAGTTTGAAATTACGACTTTTTATACCCAACATATGCCAAGTACTGAAAGCGGCAGTTGGTCACATTTTGCACAAACTCCCCTGCAGTTTTCAAAATATCCCAAACATCCCAATTTCGAGGCCTGAGCCATATTTTGGAGCCAAATTCTGGCTCTCTGCACGTATTCGCAGTTTGAAATTACGACTTTTTATACCCAACATATGCCAAGTACTGAAAGCGGCAGTGAGTCACATTTTGCCCAAACTCCCCTGCAGTTTTCAAAATATCCCAAATATCCCAATTTCGAGGCCTGAGCCATATTTTGGAGCCAAATTCTGGCTCTCTGCACGTATTCGCAGTTTGAAATTACGACTTTTTATACCCAACATATGCCAAGTACTGAAAGCGGCGTTTGGTCACATTTGTCCCAAACTCCCTGCAGTTTTCAAAATATCCCAAACATCCCAATTTCGAGGCCTGAGCCATATTTTGGAGCCAAATTCTGGCTCTCTGCACGTATTCGCAGTTTGAAATTACGACTTTTTATACCCAACATATGCCAAGTACTGAAAGCGGCAGTGAGTCACATTTTGCACAAACTCCCCTGCAGTTTTCAAAATATCCCAAACATCCCAATTTCGAGGCCTGAGCCATATTTTGGAGCCAAATTCTGGCTCTCTGCACGTATTCGCAGTTTGAAATTACGACTTTTTATACCCAACATATGCCAAGTACTGAAAGCGGCGTTTGGTCACATTTGTCCCAAACTCCCCTGCAGTTTTCAAAATATCCCAAACATCCCAATTTCGAGGCCTGAGCCATATTTTGGAGCCAAATTCTGGCTCTCTGCACGTATTCGCAGTTTGAAATTACGACTTTTTATACCCAACATATGCCAAGTACTGAAAGCGGCAGTGAGTCACATTTGTCCCAAACTCCCCTGCAGTTTTCAAAATATCCCAAACATCCCAATTTCGAGGCCTGAGCCATATTTTGGAGCCAAATTCTGGCTCTCTGCACGTATTCGCAGTTTGAAATTACGACTTTTTATACCCAACATATGCCAAGTACTGAAAGCGGCGTTTGGTCACATTTGTCCCAAACTCCCCTGCAGTTTTCAAAATATCCCAAACATCCCAATTTCGAGGCCTGAGCCATATTTTGGAGCCAAATTCTGGCTCTCTGCACGTATTCGCAGTTTGAAATTACGACTTTTTATACCCAACATATGCCAAGTACTGAAAGCGGCGTTTGGTCACATTTTGCCCAAACTCCCCTGCAGTTTTCAAAATATCCCAAACATCCCAATTTCGAGGCCTGAGCCATATTTTGGAGCCAAATTCTGGCTCTCTGCACGTATTCGCAGTTTGAAATTACGACTTTTTATACCCAACATATGCCAAGTACTGAAAGCGGCGTTTGGTCACATTTGTCCCAAACTCCCCTGCAGTTTTCAAAATATCCCAAACATCCCAATTTCGAGGCCTGAGCCATATTTTGGAGCCAAATTCTGGCTCTCTGCACGTATTCGCAGTTTGAAATTACGACTTTTTACCCAACATATGCCAAGTACTGAAAGCGGCAGTGAGTCACATTTGTCCCAAACTCCCCTGCAGTTTTCAAAATATCCCAAACATCCCAATTTCGAGGCCTGAGCCATATTTTGGAGCCAAATTCTGGCTCTCTGCACGTATTCGCAGTTTGAAATTACGACTTTTTATACCCAACATATGCCAAGTACTGAAAGCGGCGTTTGGTCACATTTGTCCCAAACTCCCCTGCAGTTTTCAAAATATCCCAAACATCCCAATTTCGAGGCCTGAGCCATATTTTGGAGCCAAATTCTGGCTCTCTGCACGTATTCGCAGTTTGAAATTACGACTTTTTATACCCAACATATGCCAAGTACTGAAAGCGGCAGTGAGTCACATTTTGCCCAAACTCCCCTGCAGTTTTCAAAATATCCCAAACATCCCAATTTCGAGGCCTGAGCCATATTTTGGAGCCAAATTCTGGCTCTCTGCACGTATTCGCAGTTTGAAATTACGACTTTTTATACCCAACATATGCCAAGTACTGAAAGCGGCAGTGAGTCACATTTTGCACAAACTCCCCTGCAGTTTTCAAAATATCCCAAACATCCCAATTTCGAGGCCTGAGCCATATTTTGGAGCCAAATTCTGGCTCTCTGCACGTATTCGCAGTTTGAAATTACGACTTTTTATACCCAACATATGCCAAGTACTGAAAGCGGCGTTTGGTCACATTTGTCCCAAACCTCCCTGCAGTTTTCAAAATATCCCAAACATCCCAATTTCGAGGCCTGAGCCATATTTTGGAGCCAAATTCTGGCTCTCTGCACGTATTCGCAGTTTGAAATTACGACTTTTTATACCCAACATATGCCAAGTACTGAAAGCGGCAGTGAGTCACATTTTGCACAAACTCCCCTGCAGTTTTCAAAATATCCCAAATATCCCAATTTCGAGGCCTGAGCCATATTTTGGAGCCAAATTCTGGCTCTCTGCACGTATTCGCAGTTTGAAATTACGACTTTTTATACCCAACATATGCCAAGTACTGAAAGCGGCGTTTGGTCACATTTGTCCCAAACCTCCCTGCAGTTTTCAAAATATCCCAAACATCCCAATTTCGAGGCCTGAGCCATATTTTGGAGCCAAATTCTGGCTCTCTGCACGTATTCGCAGTTTGAAATTACGACTTTTTATACCCAACATATGCCAAGTACTGAAAGCGGCGTTTGGTCACATTTGTCCCAAACTCCCCTGCAGTTTTCAAAATATCCCAAACATCCCAATTTCGAGGCCTGAGCCATATTTTGGAGCCAAATTCTGGCTCTCTGCACGTATTCGCAGTTTGAAATTTACGACTTTTTATACCCAACATATGCCAAGTACTGAAAGCGGCGTTGAGTCACATTTTGCCCAAACTCCCCTGCAGTTTTCAAAATATCCCAAACATCCCAATTTCGAGGCCTGAGCCATATTTTGGAGCCAAATTCTGGCTCTCTGCACGTATTCGCAGTTTGAAATTACGACTTTTTATACCCAACATATGCCAAGTACTGAAAGCGGCGTTTGGTCACATTTGTCCCAAACCTCCCTGCAGTTTTCAAAATATCCCAAACATCCCAATTTCGAGGCCTGAGCCATATTTTGGAGCCAAATTCTGGCTCTCTGCACGTATTCGCAGTTTGAAATTACGACTTTTTATACCCAACATATGCCAAGTACTGAAAGCGGCGTTTGGTCACATTTGTCCCAAACTCCCCTGCAGTTTTCAAAATATCCCAAATATCCCAATTTCGAGGCCTGAGCCATATTTTGGAGCCAAATTCTGGCTCTCTGCACGTATTCGCAGTTTGAAATTACGACTTTTTATACCCAACATATGCCAAGTACTGAAAGCGGCAGTGAGTCACATTTGTCACAAACTCCCCTGCAGTTTTCAAAATATCCCAAATATCCCAATTTCGAGGCCTGAGCCATATTTTGGAGCCAAATTCTGGCTCTCTGCACGTATTCGCAGTTTGAAATTACGACTTTTTATACCCAACATATGCCAAGTACTGAAAGCGGCGTTTGGTCACATTTTGCCCAAACCCCCTGCAGTTTTCAAAATATCCCAAACATCCCAATTTCGAGGCCTGAGCCATATTTTGGAGCCAAATTCTGGCTCTCTGCACGTATTCGCAGTTTGAAATTACGACTTTTTATACCCAACATATGCCAAGTACTGAAAGCGGCGTTTGGTCACATTTGTCCCAAACTCCCCTGCAGTTTTCAAAATATCCCAAATATCCCAATTTCGAGGCCTGAGCCATATTTTGGAGCCAAATTCTGGCTCTCTGCACGTATTCGCAGTTTGAAATTACGACTTTTTATACCCAACATATGCCAAGTACTGAAAGCGGCGTTTGGTCACATTTGTCCCAAACCTCCCTGCAGTTTTCAAAATATCCCAAACATCCCAATTTCGAGGCCTGAGCCATATTTTGGAGCCAAATTCTGGCTCTCTGCACGTATTCGCAGTTTGAAATTACGACTTTTTATACCCAACATATGCCAAGTACTGAAAGCGGCAGTGAGTCACATTTTGCCCAAACTCCCCTGCAGTTTTCAAAATATCCCAAACATCCCAATTTCGAGGCCTGAGCCATATTTTGGAGCCAAATTCTGGCTCTCTGCACGTATTCGCAGTTTGAAATTACGACTTTTTATACCCAACATATGCCAAGTACTGAAAGCGGCGTTTGGTCACATTTGTCCCAAACTCCCCTGCAGTTTTCAAAATATCCCAAACATCCCAATTTCGAGGCCTGAGCCATATTTTGGAGCCAAATTCTGGCTCTCTGCACGTATTCGCAGTTTGAAATTACGACTTTTTATACCCAACATATGCCAAGTACTGAAAGCGGCAGTTTGTCACATTTGCCCAAACTCCCCTGCAGTTTTCAAAATATCCCAAACATCCCAATTTCGAGGCCTGAGCCATATTTTGGAGCCAAATTCTGGCTCTCTGCACGTATTCGCAGTTTGAAATTACGACTTTTTATACCCAACATATGCCAAGTACTGAAAGCGGCAGTGAGTCACATTTGTCCAAAACTCCCCTGCAGTTTTCAAAATATCCCAAACATCCCAATTTCGAGGCCTGAGCCATATTTTGGAGCCAAATTCTGGCTCTCTGCACGTATTCGCAGTTTGAAATTACGACTTTTTATACCCAACATATGCCAAGTACTGAAAGCGGCAGTGAGTCACATTTTGCACAAACTCCCCTGCAGTTTTCAAAATATCCCAAACATCCCAATTTCGAGGCCTGAGCCATATTTTGGAGCCAAATTCTGGCTCTCTGCACGTATTCGCAGTTTGAAATTACGACTTTTTATATACCCAATTTGTCCCAAACATTTTCATATCCCAAACATCCCAATTTCGCCTGAGCCATATTTTGGAGCCAAATTCTGTCTCTGCACGTATTCGCAGTTTGATATGAATACCCAACATATGCCAAGCCTGAAAGCGGCAGTGAGTCACATTTTGCACAAACTCCCCTGCAGTTTTCAAAATATCCCAAATATCCCAATTTCGAGGCCTGAGCCATATTTTGGAGCCAAATTCTGGCTCTCTGCACGTATTCGCAGTTTGAAATTACGACTTTTTATACCCAACATATGCCAAGTACTGAAAGCGGCGTTTGGTCACATTTGTCCCAAACCTCCCTGCAGTTTTCAAAATATCCCAAACATCCCAATTTCGAGGCCTGAGCCATATTTTGGAGCCAAATTCTGGCTCTCTGCACGTATTCGCAGTTTGAAATTACGACTTTTTATACCCAACATATGCCAAGTACTGAAAGCGGCAGTGAGTCACATTTTGCACAAACTCCCCTGCAGTTTTCAAAATATCCCAAACATCCCAATTTCGAGGCCTGAGCCATATTTTGGAGCCAAATTCTGGCTCTCTGCACGTATTCGCAGTTTGAAATTACGACTTTTTATACCCAACATATGCCAAGTACTGAAAGCGGCGTTTGGTCACATTTGTCCCAAACCTCCCTGCAGTTTTCAAAATATCCCAAACATCCCAATTTCGAGGCCTGAGCCATATTTTGGAGCCAAATTCTGGCTCTCTGCACGTATTCGCAGTTTGAAATTACGACTTTTTATACCCAACATATGCCAAGTACTGAAAGCGGCGTTTGGTCACATTTGTCCACAAACTCCCCTGCAGTTTTCAAAATATCCCAAACATCCCAATTTCGAGGCCTGAGCCATATTTTGGAGCCAAATTCTGGCTCTCTGCACGTATTCGCAGTTTGAAATTACGACTTTTTATACCCAACATATGCCAAGTACTGAAAGCGGCAGTGAGTCACATTTGTCCCAAACTCCCTGCAGTTTTCAAAATATCCCAAACATCCCAATTTCGAGGCCTGAGCCATATTTTGGAGCCAAATTCTGGCTCTCTGCACGTATTCGCAGTTTGAAATTACGACTTTTTTATACCCAACATATGCCAAGTACTGAAAGCGGCGTTTCACACATTTTTCCCAAACTCCCTGCAGTTTTCAAAATATCCCAAACATCCCAATTTCGAGGCCTGAGCCATATTTTGGAGCCAAATTCTGGCTCTCTGCACGTATTCGCAGTTTGAAATTACGACTTTTTATACCCAACATATGCCAAGTACTGAAAGCGGCGTTTGGTCACATTTGTCCCAAACCTCCCTGCAGTTTTCAAAATATCCCAAACATCCCAATTTCGAGGCCTGAGCCATATTTTGGAGCCAAATTCTGGCTCTCTGCACGTATTCGCAGTTTGAAATTACGACTTTTTATACCCAACATATGCCAAGTACTGAAAGCGGCGTGAGTCACATTTGCACAAACTCCCCTGCAGTTTTCAAAATATCCCAAACATCCCAATTTCGAGGCCTGAGCCATATTTTGGAGCCAAATTCTGGCTCTCTGCACGTATTCGCAGTTTGAAATTACGACTTTTTATACCCAACATATGCCAAGTACTGAAAGCGGCGTTTGGTCACATTTGTCCCAAAC
>NW_025568545.1:0-13863 GCF_020424385.1 Procambarus clarkii | reverse complement strand
CAGGACACACAGTAATGTCAGGACACACAGTAATGTCAGGACACACAGTAATGTCAGAGCACACAGTAATGTCAGGGCACACAGTAATGTCAGGACACACAGTAATGTCAGCGTTCACAGTAATATCAGGACACACAGTAATGTCAGGACACACAGTAATGTCAAGACACACAGTAATATCAGGACACACAGTAATGTCAGAGCACACAGTAATGTCAGAGCACACAGTAATGTCAGGACACACAGTAATGTCAGGACACACAGTAATGTCAGCGTTCACAGTAATGTCAGGACACACAGTAATGTCAGGACACACAGTAATGTCAGCGTTCACAGTAATGTCAGGACACACAGTAATGTCAGGACACACAGTAATGTCAGGACACACAGTAATGTCACGATACACAGTAATGCCAGCGTTCACAGTAATATCAGGGCACACAGTAATGTCAGGACACACAGTAATGTCAGGACACACAGTAATGTCAGAGCACACAGTAATGTCAAGATACACAGTAATGTCAGAGCACACAGTAATGTCAGCGTTCACAGTAATGTCAGGACACACAGTAATGTCAGGACACACAGTAATGTCAGCGTTCACTGTAATGTCAGGACACACAGTAATGTCAGGACACACAGTAATGTCAGGACACACAGTAATGTCAGGACACACAGTAATGTCAGAGCACACAGTAATGTCATGACACACAGTAATGTCAGCATTCACAGTAAGGTCAGGACACACAGTAATGTCAGGACACACAGCAATGTCAGGGCACACAGTAATGTCAGGACACACAGTAATGTCAGGACACACAGTAATGTCAGGACACACAGTAATGTCAGGACACACAGTAACGTCAGGACACACAGTAATGTCAGGTGTGACGGTAACGCGTTGGTGTTCGGCTGTTTAAGGCTAGGGGTATGGCCTCGTCACATAGTTATAAAAAAAAAATAGAAAACTGGAACTTCGTCTGTGGTAAGGTAAGGAGAAGACACACAAAACACAAGTAAATTTTAACAATGAAATTTTAATTACGTTAAATAAATCAAAACATGAATAAAATGGACAAACAAATTCGTATAATAAAATCAATCAATCAAAATAATAAGAATAATTAAATGACACAATGAAAAGTTACGTTAAGATAAAATAACAAGAAGTGCAACACAAAATTAAAGGGAGGTGCTGGAATATTGGCTTTAAGCTACCACCTCTCTCAGTATACGCTAACGTCTAGCCGGGTGGAGTGGTAACTACGAAAGCACAGAATATTCTGAGGTCTGAGGTCGTGGCGACCCCAGACATCAAGTAGTATGGGGGGTGGAGTGCAGTTGCAGCCCGGCCGGCGACCAATCAGCGGAGCCGGTAGCGATCAACAGGTAGTTTGGCGGTTTGAGTCTGAACAGGTGTCCCTGGCTGCAACGTTTTGCGCTCTGGCAAACCTTGCTGGTGTTGTTGTCGTTGTTGGACATTTCTTCCATAGTAGTTTTATATAATTTCAACGACGTAATTGTGGAGGGAAAAGCAGGCTCAATCTCTTGAAGGAGATTATCGTCACAACTCTCCCCCGAAGCCTGCGGTTCTGGAAGAAGTACGTCGTTATGTGGTGGAGTAATGGATGGAGTCGCTTCTACTTCATAAACTCTGGAGAGATCATGGGCTAAGATGTTGTCAGACTCTTGGTATAGCGTGTCTCCAGGTTGAATTTCTGCAGGTAGCAAGCCCATAGTAGAAGACGTTGAGGTGGGAAGTGGGCGTGCTGCAGGTGGTGTAGGGTGGTGTGGTCCGTATTGATGGTTGACCGAGCACTTTTCAGGTGTGGAGTGAAGTGCTGAAGCTTCAGGATGAGGAAGAGTAGCTCCTTGCCAATTGTTCCGTAGTTCCTTGTAGCAGTAGTCGCTGACAGGTGTATTCTTCTCGCCTCGTTGCTGCATCACGACACCACCATCGTCGGTACCATTGGCGTCGACATGGAGGATGAAGGGCTTATCTGACGAGGTGAGAGTGGAATTAGAAGAGGGCAAAGGAGCACGATTATTATCCTGAAAGCATTTGGGAAGATCATTAAGGATTTTGGAATTAGAAAGCGCTGACTCCTTGTCAGTGCTTTCGGGAGGAGAAGCTGGGATGGTCTCACTGTGGATGTAGGGTTCTGTGAAGGTGGAATAGTTAGTCAGGACAGTGGGAGGAGTACCATTATATTGCTTCAGAAGGTTGACGTGGCACAGCTGGGTCTTCCGCCGCCTATCTGGAGTCTCTATTACGTAGTTGTTATTATTCCTGCACTCTTTGACGCAGTAGGGTCCTGAAAACCTGTTTTGTAAAGGTGAACCTGGGATAGGGAAATAGGCAAGGACGAAGTCTCCCGGCTTGAATTTTCTTACTTTGCTGGTCTGGTCGTAATGAGTCTTCATTCTCACCTGGGCTTTCAATAGATTATTATGGGCAAAACGGTGGACTCTCTCGAGAATGTGTTGAAGGTTTTGAAGAAACTGGGGCACATTCTGATGCTCACTGAAGGTGGCATCTCTGAGAGAGTCTTTGAAAGCCTTAAGGGGAGTACGGCACTTACGGCCGTAGAGCATCTCATAAGGAGATACTCCTAGGGACTCATTGGGGAGACTTCTGAAAATACACATTATAAGGTCAATCTGCTTATCCCAATCCTTCGAGGTTTCACTACAAAACTTTTTCAAGAGTGCTTTGATGGTCTGATGACTACGTTCAAGAGAACCCTGTGAAGCAGGATGATAGGGGCTGGACAATACCTGTTTGATGTTGAACTCCTCCAGTGCCCTTTTGAAGAGATCACTGGTGAAGTTGGTACCACAGTCACTTTGAATCTCCCTGGGAAATCCGTATTGAGTGAAGATCTTCAATAGATGTTTTATAACCGTAGCAGCCGTGATGTTCTTCACTGGAACTGCTATGGGAAATCTGGTGGTAGGACACAGGATGGTTAGGATGTAGGCGTTACCTGAACTGGTCCGAGGTAAAGGACCGACACAGTCTATTATGAGTCTGTGGAAAGGTTCCGCAGGCACCTGTATGGGAATCAGTGGCGCTCTGGGAATGGAGATGTTCGGTTTGCCTGCCATCTGACATGTATGACACTGTTTTACGTACTGTTTGACGTTATTTACCATACCTGGCCAGTAGTAGTCTTGACGAATCCCATGGTAAGTCTTGTTGAAGCCGTAGTGGGAGAATGCTCCGTGGGCCAGGTGTAGAATAGTGGGCCGCAAGCTGGTGGGAATCACAAGTTGTTCGATGTTGGCCCAATCGTCCTCCTCCTTCAGTTTACTGGGTCTATATCTGCGGTAGAGTAAGTTGTTCTCTAGGAAGAACCCAGGAATACTGTCGGGTTGAGTCTCAGCCTGGAAAAACAATGGTGTTAAAGTAAGATCTTCCCTCTGCAACTTACGGAACTCCAACTTGGTCAGATGCGGGGGGAGTTTCTGAGGGTCTTGAGGGACAGCGGTAGCAGTAGAGTCAGCTGGCTGTGGACGTGCGGCTTGTGCACGGGTGGTCACGAGAACTGGAGGAGAAACTTCATCACTCTCTTGAACCTCTGCTGGAACATACTCTAGAATAGGGTTTATTGGCACAGAGTTACACACCTGGGGTTTGTCCATGACGATCAGGTTGGTCGGTTGCAGGTCTTCTGCCAAGTCGTTGCCTAGGAGAAGTTGCACTCCAGGCATGGGAAAAGGCTTTTCCCTGACGGCGACTTGGACTTCCCCGTTCACGTAGGGACAATCCAGGTGGACTCTGGCGAGAGGGTATGGAGTGGTAGCAGTGAGGTCAGTGATGAAGACAGTTTCTCCGGTGTAGACGATGTTGGGCACAGCCGACTTCAAGATGATCGATTGTAGAGCCGCTGTGTCCCTCAAGATCTTCAATTTGCAACGTCCCTCCGGATTTGAACCGTTGGCAGAGACAGTTCCAGTATACAGGTGGTTACTGAAAAGAGAAAGATCATTAACATTAACACCAACATTCATCACAGGCTTACCGGACTTAGGAGGAGTTGGTTTGGGTTTTTGTTGGTCAGTGGTTCCCTTGTATTGAGACTTACCACACTTGTCTATGGTATGTCCATAGAGTCTACAATACTTGCAGTACAGTTGTGAACCAGCTTGATCGGGGCTCACCTTCTCGTAACTGTACCACGACTTCTTACTGGAGGATGGTTCAGGTGTCAGCCGGTGGATGAGGCTGTAAGTGTCAGCCGACTTAGCACACTTCAGGTAGTCGGTTTCTTCTTTATCTGCCAAGTAGAGGCGGACAGGAGGCGGCACACGTCTCAAGAATTCGTCAACAAGCATCAGGTTGACGAGTTCTGTAAAAGTAGAGACATGTGCTGCTTCCAGCCATTTCATGAAATACCTCCGTTTCGTGTTAGCAAACTCAAGGAAGGTAGTGGTACTTGCCTTCAGGTGGTCACGGAATTTCCTTCTATAACTTTCGGTGGAAAGTAGGTAGGCGTCCAACACTGCTTGTTTCAGAGTGTGGTAGTCATTCTCAGACGCCAGAGTACTGAGTGTGACTGCAGCTCTACCTGTAAGATGGACTCTGAGAAGTGTGGCCCATTGGTCGACAGGCCAACTGAGTTGATTAGCAAGAGTTTCAAAGGTGGTGAAAAACACATCAACTTCTGCTTCTACAAAGGATGGCATTAACTTACTTGCATGTGATATATTAAAACTGACGGGAAGATTGGCAGTAGCTTGCTGGCGTTGAGTGAAGTGTGAAGTTTCCAAAGCGATTTCACGTTGACGACACTCTAGAGCCAGAGTTGCTTGTTGCTTGTCATGTTCGCGTTGCATCTCCAACTCGCGTTGTTTGGTTTCAAGCCGTACGCGTTCCCGCTCCTGGAGTAAGGCAATCTCACGTTCTTGTTCTCACTCTCCTCAAGGCGGCCTCGCGTTCTTGTTCGTCCCTCCGTATGGCAGCTGTTCGTTCTTCAATCTTGGCCAGCTCTAGCTTGAGTTTCAGCGTTGCCAAATCAGTTTTATCTGCAATATAGTAAGTTTCATGAGTTTCAGAGTCTATCTTACCTTGCTCTAAATAGTAATCCAGCAACAGGTTGTGTAGGTCATTTTTGTTGGCTTGGTAGGGAACTTCTAGTTGATACTCATGTGCAAGAGTTTGTAATTCAGTCCTCTTGGCACGACTTAAAGTCCCTATTTCACCTGCTGGATTTGTACGGAAAGCTTGGAGACGAAACATGGTGAAATTAGCAAATAAAGGTACACGAATATTCAATAGAGAATGTCAGAAACAGGACAACGTGGCAACTGGTACCTATCCTGTGAGATCTTTAACAATTAAAGTTAAGTAAAAGATGTTAAATGATTAAATTAAATCAAGGGCGCAGGAAATCTTGTACCCGGTACTCATGTAAGAGGATAAGGGCAAGAAAATCCTACTAACAAATGAAACAGAGTTTCGAAAACAAATGAAACAGTAAATTGTCTCAAAAGTAAAATTGGTAGTCCAAGGATGTAGGCATACCTTGCCAAGTCTCTATAGGACATAAAGCAAGTTTTTCCTACTGAATTTAATATGATACTTACAGAATTAGCGAACTTTTGTGCTCTGAAAAGTAAGCTAATTCCCTACCGTTGTATGTATCATCATCTCTGACTGACGTGTAGGGGTGCGAGGTGTCAACTGGTGACGAGAACTGCTGCTGAGGTCCCAATTCAACAACTAAAGTTCGAGCTAGAGGAACTATGGCCCTCTTTGTCCTCCTACAGTCAGATTGCAGAAGATTGGGTACTCTTGACCCGGGGCAGACCACAGTACCAGGGTACCAATATGATGATCTGTCAAAATGAGAAATATTCAAGGGACATAGATGGTAAACACGAGTAATAACAAGGGGAGAGAGATGACCAATTAAGAGTATGACTGCGGCCTACAGTCACCACGTAATCCAAAGTTGTCTCACCTTCACCATATGTTACTCTCGTAATGCACAATACACCGAACACAATAGTGTCAGGGAACACAATAGTGTCAGGGAACACAATAGTGTCAGGGAACACAATAGTGTCAGGGAACACAATAGTGTCAGGGAACACAATAGTGTCAGGGAACACAATAGTGTCAGGGAACACAATAGTGTCAGGGAACACAATAGTGTCAGGGAACACAATAGTGTCAGGGAACACAATAGTGTCAGGGAACACAATAGTGTCAGGGAACACAATAGTGTCAGGGAATAGTGTCAGGGAACACAATAGTGTCAGGGAACACAATAGTGTCAGGGAACACAATAGTGTCAGGGAACACACATAGTGTCAGGGAACACAATAGTGTCAGGGAACACAATAGTGTCAGGGAACACAATAGTGTCAGGGAACACAATAGTGTCAGGGAACACAATAGTGTCAGGGAACACAATAGTGTCAGGGAACACAATAGTGTCAGGGAACACAATAGTGTCAGGGAACACAATAGTGTCAGGGAACACAATAGTGTCAGGGAACACAATAGTGTCAGGGAACACAATAGTGTCAGGGTGTCAGGGACACAATAGTGTCAGGGAACACAATAGTGTCAGGGAACACAATAGTGTCAGGGAACACAATAGTGTCAGGGAACACAATAGTGTCAGGGAACACAATAGTGTCAGGGAACACAATAGTGTCAGGGAACACAATAGTGTCAGGGAACACAATAGTGTCAGGGAACACAATAGTGTCAGGGAACACAATAGTGTCAGGGAACACAATAGTGTCAGGGAACACAATAGTGTCAGGGAACACAATAGTGTCAGGGAACACAATAGTGTCAGGGAACACAATAGTGTCAGGGAACACAATAGTGTCAGGGAACACAATAGTGTCAGGGAACACAATAGTGTCAGGGAACACAATAGTGTCAGGGAACACAATAGTGTCAGGGAACACAATAGTGTCAGGGAACACAATAGTGTCAGGGAACACAATAGTGTCAGGGAACACAATAGTGTCAGGGAACACAATAGTGTCAGGGAACACAATAGTGTCAGGGAACACAATAGTGTCAGGGAACACAATAGTGTCAGGGAACACAATAGTGTCAGGGAACACAAACACAATAGTGTCAGGGAACACAATAGTGTCAGGGAACACAATAGTGTCAGGGTGTCAGGGAACACAATAGTGTCAGGGAACACAATAGTGTCAGGGAACACAATAGTGTCAGGGAACACAATAGTGTCAGGGAACACAATAGTGTCAGGGAACACAATAGTGTCAGGGAACACAATAGTGTCAGGGAACACAATAGTGTCAGGGTGTCAGGGAACACAATAGTGTCAGGGAACACAATAGTGTCAGGGAACACAATAGTGTCAGGGAACACAATAGTGTCAGGGAACACAATAGTGTCAGGGAACACAATAGTGTCAGGGAACACAATAGTGTCAGGGAACACAATAGTGTCAGGGAACACAATAGTGTCAGGGAACACAATAGTGTCAGGGAACACAATAGTGTCAGGGAACACAATAGTGTCAGGGAACACAATAGTGTCAGGGAACACAATAGTGTCAGGGAACACAATAGTGTCAGGGAACACAATAGTGTCAGGGAACACAATAGTGTCAGGGAACACAATAGTGTCAGGGAACACAATAGTGTCAGGGAACACAATAGTGTCAGGGAACACAATAGTGTCAGGGAACACAATAGTGTCAACACACAATAGTGTCAGGGAACACAATAGTGTCAGGGGGGGAACACAATAGTGTCAGGGAACACAATAGTGTCAGGGAACACAATAGTGTCAGGGAACACAATAGTGTCAGGGAACACAATAGTGTCAGGGAACACAATAGTGTCAGGGAACACAATAGTGTCAGGGAACACAATAGTGTCAGGGAACACAATAGTGTCAGGGAACACAATAGTGTCAGGGAACACAATAGTGTCAGGGAACACAATAGTGTCAGGGAACACAATAGTGTCAGGGAACACAATAGTGTCAGGGAACACAATAGTGTCAGGGAACACAATAGTGTCAGGGAACACAATAGTGTCAGGGAACACAATAGTGTCAGGGAACACAATAGTGTCAGGGAACACAATAGTGTCAGGGAACACAATAGTGTCAGGGAACACAATAGTGTCAGGGAACACAATAGTGTCAGGGAACACAATAGTGTCAGGGAACACAATAGTGTCAGGGAACACAATAGTGTCAGGGAACACAATAGTGTCAGGGAACACAATAGTGTCAGGGAACACAATAGTGTCAGGGAACACAATAGTGTCAGGGAACACAATAGTGTCAGGGAACACAATAGTGTCAGGGAACACAATAGTGTCAGGGAACACAATAGTGTCAGGGAACACAATAGTGTCAGGGAACACAATAGTGTCAGGGAACACAATAGTGTCAGGGAACACAATAGTGTCAGGGAACACAATAGTGTCAGGGAACACAATAGTGTCAGGGAACACAATAGTGTCAGGGAACACAATAGTGTCAGGGAACACAATAGTGTCAGGGAACACAATAGTGTCAGGGAACACAATAGTGTCAGGGAACACAATAGTGTCAGGGAACACAATAGTGTCAGGGAACACAAGGGAACACAATAGTGTGTCAGGGAACACAATAGTGTCAGGGAACACAATAGTGTCAGGGAACACAATAGTGTCAGGGAACACAATAGTGTCAGGGACACAATAGTGTCAGGGAACACAATAGTGTCAGGGAACACAATAGTGTCAGGGAACACAATAGTGTCAGGGAACACAATAGTGTCAGGGAACACAATAGTGTCAGGGAACACAATAGTGTCAGGGAACACAATAGTGTCAGGGAACACAATAGTGTCAGGGAACACAATAGTGTCAGGGAACACAATAGTGTCAGGGAACACAATAGTGTCAGGGAACACAATAGTGTCAGGGAACACAATAGTGTCAGGGAACACAAACACAATAGTGTCAGGGAACACAATAGTGTCAGGGAACACAATAGTGTCAGGGAACACAATAGTGTCAGGGAACACAATAGTGTCAGGGAACACAATAGTGTCAGGGAACACAATAGTGTCAGGGAACACAATAGTGTCAGGGAACACAATAGTGTCAGGGAACACAATAGTGTCAGGGAACACAACAATAGTGTCAGGGAACACAATAGTGTCAGGGAACACAATAGTGTCAGGGAACACAATAGTGTCAGGGAACACAATAGTGTCAGGGAACACAATAGTGTCAGGGAACACAATAGTGTCAGGGAACACAATAGTGTCAGTGGGGGAACACAATAGTGTCAGGGAACACAATAGTGTCAGGGAACACAATAGTGTCAGGGAACACAATAGTGTCAGGGAACACAATAGTGTCAGGGAACACAATAGTGTCAGGGAACACAATAGTGTCAGGGAACACAATAGTGTCAGGGAACACAATAGTGTCAGTGTCAGGGAACACAATAGTGTCAGGGAACACAATAGTGTCAGGGAAACACAATAGTGTCAGGGAACACAATAGTGTCAGGGAACACAATAGTGTCAGGGAACACAATAGTGTCAGGGAACACAATAGTGTCAGGGGGAACACAATAGTGTCAGGGAACACAATAGTGTCAGGGAACACAATAGTGTCAGGGAACACAATAGTGTCAGGGAACACAATAGTGTCAGGGAACACAATAGTGTCAGGGAACACAATAGTGTCAGGGGGGAACACAATAGTGTCAGGGAACACAATAGTGTCAGGGAACACAATAGTGTCAGGGAACACAATAGTGTCAGGGAACACAATAGTGTCAGGGAACACAATAGTGTCAGGGAACACAATAGTGTCAGGGAACACAATAGTGTCAGGGAACACAATAGTGTCAGGGAACACAATAGTGTCAGGGAACACAATAGTGTCAGGGAACACAATAGTGTCAGGGAACACAATAGTGTCAGGGAACACAATAGTGTCAGGGAACACAATAGTGTCAGGGAACACAATAGTGTCAGGGAACACAATAGTGTCAGGGAACACAATAGTGTCAGGGTGTCAAACACAATAGTGTCAGGGTGTCAGGGAACACAATAGTGTCAGGGAACACAATAGTGTCAGGGAACACAATAGTGTCAGGGAACACAATAGTGTCAGGGAACACAATAGTGTCAGGGAACACAATAGTGTCAGGGAACACAATAGTGTCAGGGAACACAATAGTGTCAGGGAACACAATAGTGTCAGGGAACACAATAGTGTCAGGGAACACAATAGTGTCAGGGAACACAATAGTGTCAGGGAACACAATAGTGTCAGGGAACACAATAGTGTCAGGGAACACAATAGTGTCAGGGAACACAATAGTGTCAGGGAACACAATAGTGTCAGGGAACACAATAGTGTCAGGGAACACAATAGTGTCAGGGAACACAATAGTGTCAGGGAACACAATAGTGTCAGGGAACACAATAGTGTCAGGGAACACAATAGTGTCAGGGAACACAATAGTGTCAGGGAACACAATAGTGTCAGGGAACACAATAGTGTCAGGGAACACAATAGTGTCAGGGAACACAATAGTGTCAGGGAACACAATAGTGTCAGGGAACACAATAGTGTCAGGGAACACAATAGTGTCAGGGAACACAATAGTGTCAGGGAACACAATAGTGTCAGGGAACACAATAGTGTCAGGGAACACAATAGTGTCAGGGAACACAATAGTGTCAGGGAACACAATAGTGTCAGGGAACACAATGTCAGGGTGTCAGGGAACACAATAGTGTCAGGGAACACAATAGTGTCAGGGAACACAATAGTGTCAGGGAACACAATAGTGTCAGGGAACACAATAGTGTCAGGGAACACAATAGTGTCAGGGAACACAATAGTGTCAGGGAACACAATAGTGTCAGGGAACACAATAGTGTCAGGGAACACAATAGTGTCAGGGAACACAATAGTGTCAGGGAACACAATAGTGTCAGGGAACACAATAGTGTCAGGGAACACAATAGTGTCAGGGAACACAATAGTGTCAGGGAACACAATAGTGTCAGGGAACACAATAGTGTCAGGGAACACAATAGTGTCAGGGAACACAATAGTGTCAGGGAACACAATAGTGTCAGGGAACACAATAGTGTCAGGGAACACAATAGTGTCAGGGAACACAATAGTGTCAGGGGGGAAACACAATAGTGTCAGGGAACACAATAGTGTCAGGGAACACAATAGTGTCAGGGAACACAATAGTGTCAGGGAACACAATAGTGTCAGGGAACACAATAGTGTCAGGGAACACAATAGTGTCAGGGAACACAATAGTGTCAGGGAACACAATAGTGTCAGGGAACACAATAGTGTCAGGGAACACAATAGTGTCAGGGAACACAATAGTGTCAGGGAACACAATAGTGTCAGGGAACACAATAGTGTCAGGGAACACAATAGTGTCAGGGAACACAATAGTGTCAGGGGGGGAACACAATAGTGTCAGGGAACACAATAGTGTCAGGGAACACAATAGTGTCAGGGAACACAATAGTGTCAGGGAACACAATAGTGTCAGGGAACACAATAGTGTCAGGGAACACAATAGTGTCAGGGAACACAATAGTGTCAGGGAACACAATAGTGTCAGGGAACACAATAGTGTCAGGGAACACAATAGTGTCAGGGAACACAATAGTGTCAGGGAACACAATAGTGTCAGGGAACACAATAGTGTCAGGGAACACAATAGTGTCAGGGAACACAATAGTGTCAGGGAACACAATAGTGTCAGGGAACACAATAGTGTCAGGGAACACAATAGTGTCAGGGAACACAATAGTGTCAGGGAACACAATAGTGTCAGGGAACACAATAGTGTCAGGGGGGGAACACAATAGTGTCAGGGAACACAATAGTGTCAGGGAACACAATAGTGTCAGGGAACACAATAGTGTCAGGGAACACAATAGTGTCAGGGAACACAATAGTGTCAGGGAAACACAATAGTGTCAGGGAACACAATAGTGTCAGGGAACACAATAGTGTCAGGGAAACACAATAGTGTCAGGGGGGAACACAATAGTGTCAGGGAACACAATAGTGTCAGGGAACACAATAGTGTCAGGGAACACAATAGTGTCAGGGAACACAATAGTGTCAGGGAACACAATAGTGTCAGGGAACACAATAGTGTCAGGGAACACAATAGTGTCAGGGAACACAATAGTGTCAGGGAACACAATAGTGTCAGGGAACACAATAGTGTCAGGGAACACAATAGTGTCAGGGAACACAATAGTGTCAGGGAACACAATAGTGTCAGGGAACACAATAGTGTCAGGGAACACAATAGTGTCAGGGAACACAATAGTGTCAGGGAACACAATAGTGTCAGGGAACACAATAGTGTCAGGGAACACAATAGTGTCAGGGAACACAATAGTGTCAGGGAACACAATAGTGTCAGGGAACACAATAGTGTCAGGGAACACAATAGTGTCAGGGTGTCAAACACAATAGTGTCAGGGAACACAATAGTGTCAGGGAACACAATAGTGTCAGGGAACACAATAGTGTCAGGGTGTCAGGGAACACAATAGTGTCAGGGAACACAATAGTGTCAGGGAACACAATAGTGTCAGGGAACACAATAGTGTCAGGGAACACAATAGTGTCAGGGAACACAATAGTGTCAGGGAACACAATAGTGTCAGGGAACACAATAGTGTCAGGGAACACAATAGTGTCAGGGAACACAATAGTGTCAGGGAACACAATAGTGTCAGGGAACACAATAGTGTCAGGGAACACAATAGTGTCAGGGAACACAATAGTGTCAGGGAACACAATAGTGTCAGGGAACACAATAGTGTCAGGGAACACAATAGTGTCAGGGAACACAATAGTGTCAGGGAACACAATAGTGTCAGGGAACACAATAGTGTCAGGGAACACAATAGTGTCAGGGAACACAATAGTGTCAGGGAACACAATAGTGTCAGGGAACAATAGTGTCAGGGAACACATAGTGTCAGGGAACACAATAGTGTCAGGGAACACAATAGTGTCACACAATAGTGTCAGGGAACACAATAGTGTCAGGGAACACAATAGTGTCAGGGAACACAATAGTGTCAGGGAACACAATAGTGTCAGGGAACACAATAGTGTCAGGGAACACAATAGTGTCAGGGAACACAATAGTGTCAGGGAACACAATAGTGTCAGGGAACACAATAGTGTCAGGGTGTCAAACACAATAGTGTCAGGGAACACAATAGTGTCAGGGAACACAATAGTGTCAGGGAACACAATAGTGTCAGGGAACACAATAGTGTCAGGGAACACAATAGTGTCAGGGAACACAATAGTGTCAGGGAACACAATAGTGTCAGGGAACACAATAGTGTCAGGGAACACAATAGTGTCAGGGAACACAATAGTGTCAGGGAACACAATAGTGTCAGGGAACACAATAGTGTCAGGGAACACAATAGTGTCAGGGAACACAATAGTGTCAGGGAACACAATAGTGTCAGGGGGGAACACAATAGTGTCAGGGAACACAATAGTGTCAGGGAACACAATAGTGTCAGGGAACACAATAGTGTCAGGGAACACAATAGTGTCAGGGAACACAATAGTGTCAGGGAACACAATAGTGTCAGGGAACACAATAGTGTCAGGGAACACAATAGTGTCAGGGAACACAATAGTGTCAGGGAACACAATAGTGTCAGGGAACACAATAGTGTCAGGGAACACAATAGTGTCAGGGAACACAATAGTGTCAGGGAACACAATAGTGTCAGGGAACACAATAGTGTCAGGGAACACAATAGTGTCAGGGAACACAATAGTGTCAGGGAACACAATAGTGTCAGGGAACACAAT
>NW_025568544.1:0-13752 GCF_020424385.1 Procambarus clarkii | reverse complement strand
CAGGTGTAGCTGGTAAGGTGCTCCAGTGGATAAGGGAGTACCTAAGCAATAGGAAGCAGAGAGTTACGGTGAGGGGTGAGACCTCCGATTGGCGTGAAGTCACCAGTGGAGTCCCACAGGGCTCTGTACTCGGTCCTATCTTGTTTCTGATATATGTAAATGATCTCCCGGAGTGTATAGATTCATTTCTCTCAATGTTTGCGGACGATGCCAAAATTATGAGATGGATTAAGACAGAAGAGGACAGTTTGAGGCTTCAAAAAGACCCAGACAAACTGCAGGAATGGTCGAACAAGTGGTTGTTAGAGTTTAACCCAACCAAATGTAATATAATGAAGATAGATGCAGGGAGCAGGAGGCCAAATACAAGGTATTATCTGGGAGAGGAAATTCTTGAGGAGTCAGAGAAAGAAAAAGACTTGGGAGTTGATATCACGCCAGACCTGTCTCCTGCAGCGCATATCAAGAGGATAACATCAGCGGCATATGCCAGGCTGGACAACATACGAACGGCATTCAGAAATTTGTGTAAAGAATCATTCAGAACTTTGTATACCACATATGTGTTATGATCTCAGCCTACAGGAGAAACGAGTCTCCCTCCTTGAGAGTTATTCGTCAAGCCTGACCTGATTAGAAGGTCTAGCGAATATTGAGGTGATAACGCATATGTAAAATAGTTGCTTGGATATGTGTAACAGTTTGAGATCATGGGCAATGAAGAAGAAAACAGATAAATGACTGGCTAGGAGATGTGGACCTTTTGCTGGAGGCGTGAGGCTCGCTTCCGGAGGACCTTGACCTCACTTGAGTGCCAGACATCGCAGGGGAAGCCGCGCTCCGTTGAGCTCCTGTCAGAAGGGAACCCCTAGTGATATATCTCTAAGAGAAGAGAAGTGTGCAGGCGTGCCAGCTGTGGAATTGAGCTGAGAACGTTGTGGTGTCAAGTCTTGGACGGCGAGGAGAGTTTAATAAGCTGCTCAGAGGCATTTTCGTGGGCTGTGTGGAGCGCCCTGACCAGACGCCGTCAGAGGGAAAGCGCCCTCGATCAGTTAATCTGTGGTAAGCACGATATACGCCAGTTCATAGTGATTGCTTGTAGTTGGTCGTGTGTCCAGCGACAGTAGCAATGTTTATTTATAAGTTAGACATGTTTTAATAAGGCAGAAAGCCTGAAATAGGAGAGTGAAGAAGGAGGAGCACGGAGCGACGTCCGCCCCCTCTGAGCGCTCGCGGACGACTGAGGGAGCCTGGCTCCTGATGGAGGAAGACCCTCCCAGCGAGTGAGGACCGCCGCCAGGCGAGGTGGAGTATGGACCCGCCCAAAGCGGGGGAGTCCACTCTCACTGTATGTAGAGGACAGATAGAGGTTTGAGGCAAGCATATTGTGTGGTTATTTTTGTTTATGTGTTAAAGGGGAACATTTTATTGGAGTGTCGATGGGTTGCAGGTTTGTCTTTGGGGAAGAAGTTGCTGAGAACTTCGAAGCCAGCAGATGAAGTAGCTGATGAGACCCCAAGGTAGTGGAGCAGAGGACCTCGAGCTGTGAGGAGAAGCAGCAGTGAAGAGGAGTGTCACGTGCTTCTGTAGAGGTGGAGAAGCACCATAGTTGCTCGGGGAAACTTCATGGTGTAGCAGCCAAGAGAGCTGTGGAGGAACCTAGCAGAAGGGTGAAGCACCGTAGTTGCACAAGGAAACTTCATGATAGCAGCCTGGAGGAGCTGCAGAGGATCCTGGTAGTGAAGCCCGGAAGAACCTAAAGATATTAGGGTAGTGAACTTCCAGAGGTGGAAGGGGAAGTTCTGGTGGATTACTTGTAGGGAGTTGATAGTGTTTGGTTGTCAGTAGCGTGCAAGACGCAGTGAGAGGTGAGTGACTGTTTGCATTCTTATGTCAAGGAGTGATTTATTCTGAAGCTTAGAGTTGCAGTCGTAGGCTTGATTACCTACAGATGTATGTGCTCGAGGACTGACAGTGATCGATTAATCATTGTTGTGTATCAATGAACATTTATACTGATATATGTTATTGCATTCAAATGCTGGTTTTCTATATATACATTATCTTGCTGATAGTGCAACAGTGTATGTAGGCTTGATCAACTTGAGGAGGTTAATAGTATCAGGTTGTGAACCAGGAGGCAGGATACCACTTGATAAGCTGATAATAGAGTTCTGATGGTGTTGGAGTGCAACCTGATTGTGATATTATAGAGTATAGGATTCATTATTATTATATGTGTGTATGTATCGTGTATGTGCTTTGTCCAGTAAATGTGTCACAATTTGCTGGTGTTTGTCCTTGTCCTAGTGAGGCTTCCCAGGAGGTAGTAAAGAAGGAGATAGAGAGAGAAAGAACCAAGAACCACTGCTGTGGACAGGGTAGGAGGTAATACTAGTAAGTCATAGGGGATTGAGGAGATCATATCTCATAAGGAGAGAGTGGGGAGTCACAGCGGCTCGAGTGGGTGTGTGCACGTGACAACGAGGCTAAGTGTTGGAGCCGCATCCCCTAAACGTGTGACGTTGAGCCCCTCTCCAAGAGCCAGAAGCGCCAAGGGTGATCTCCTAGTATAAGCACTCTGCCGAGTTGTGGGTTGGGTTGTCCATAGAGAAGGATCAACGACGACAACACCAACCAACCCACAGTCTATAATAAATTGGGGGCCTGTGTCCGGGAGAGTGAACTGACACACCCACACCTGTCCAAGAGTGGATTTGTACACCCTTGCTGAGATAAACTGTGTGACCGCAGGTGTATATTCTCTCTCTTGGGAAGACTCACAGGACAAAGATGGATAAGGTGCAAGCATTTGTGGAGTCAGGCAAGCCTGAGGACTTGGAAGGCTGCACGAGGGATCAATTGAAACAAATAGCAGAAAAATGTGGCATCAGGTTGAAAGCATCTAAAGTAGCTGGGATGAAGGATGAGATCCTGAGGCAGTTAAGAGCCAAAAGTGAAGCGGCAGAGCAAGGAGCCCAGAAAGGAGCTGAAAGTGGAAAGGAGGATGATGGGCAGGATGACGTGAGATCCCAGGGATCAAGTAGGAGCAGCAAGAGTAGCCGCAGTAGCAGGAGCAGCCGGAATAGGAGCTTGGAGAGATTCCAGTTAGAGCTCCAGATGCAGCAACAGCGTGAGGACAAAGAGAGACAGTTCCAGCTGGAAAAGATGAAATTGGAACTCCAGATGAAAAATGAAGCCGAGAAGGAAAAAGAGAAAACCAGACTGGAAATAGAAAAAGAGAAAGCAAGGCTAGAGGTGGAAAAAGAAAAAGAGAGAACAAAACAAATGCAGATAGAAGCGAATAGAACCTTGGCTGAGCAAAGGATTGAACATGGGTTGCCAGAGAGCACCACCCAGGTATCACACCCACCAGATGTTAGGGTTAGGGAGAAGGACATTCCCTTGTTTGTGCCCGAAGAGGCAGAGAGCTTCTTCGAGCATTTTGAGAAAGTAGCCAGTATCAAGGAGTGGCCACAGGAGGAATGGGCCCAGCTGGTCCAGTTAAGATTGACCGGTGCAGCCAGGGAGGCATACACCCAATTGTCACTGGAAGAGTGCCAGGATTATGCCACAGTAAAGAGCAGCATATTGCGCTCGTTTCAGTTAACCCCAGAAGCTTATAGGAAGCGCTTCAGAGAGATGATCAAAGTTGGAGCGTGTACGTTTGCTGAGACAGCAAGGGATCTGGAAAGACGATTCCAGAAGTGGATTGAGGCTGCTGGAGTTGGATCTTACGCTGACCTGAAGCAACTGATGGTCATGGAGAAGTTCTTGGAGATGATGCATCCCGAAAAAAAGTTCAAGATCCAAGAAGCAGGGATAATGGAGGTGAAAGATGCCGCAGATAGGGCGGATATGATTACCGAAGCATATAAGAGCTTGAGGGAGAACAGAGTGAGAAGCGAGGCGAGACGCAGCAATGGCAGATCCAATGGAGTCTGGGGAGGAAGAAATTATGAAAGACCCAGAAGAGTCTGGGATGAGAAAAATTTTGATAAATGGGCAGATTAAAGTAAGTACCCAAAAACTCAGAAGAGTAGGTCGCGCACTTCGTCTGAAAGTGAGGATGGAGGAGCTAAACGAGAAACTGATCGGTATCCGGGAAATCAAGAGTCCAGTAAAGCTCCACAGAGTACGAGTAGTACGTCTGGCCCGAGGAACTCCAATACGAGTGGGCAGAGTCAGAGCTACTCTGGTACATATAGAAGAGACTTTTCCCAGGTGAGGTGTTACAATTGTAACGGATTGGGTCACGTGATGCGAGACTGTCGGCAGGGCAAGAGAGTTGTGACCCTGGCCATGTGTGACCCCCGAAGTAAATATGCCAATGTGTTCCAAGACAAACCACAGAGATCGAACTTAGTGAACAGGAGGTATAGGCCATTCATGAGCAAAGGTTGGATCAGTGTAGGAGGCCAACCTGAGGTAGAAATTGGTATCTTAAGAGATACCGGAGCTAATCAGAGCTTGATTACGAGAAGCCTGATTGGGAATGGTCGACGGTTAGCTGGCAGTGGGAAGATGAAAGTATATGGGTTATTGTCGGAGAGTGACATGCCCGTTTGTACTGTCCAGCTAAGGTCGGAATATGTGTCGGCAGAGGTGATGTTGGGAGTGTGCCCCGACATACCTGTTCCAGGAGTCCAAGTGATCCTGGGGAATGACTTGTGCGGGACAAAGGTGTTGCCAAGAGTCATAGTGGAAACTGTGCCAGAGGAGTGCCCAGAAGGCCACGGCACGTGTGGGACACCTGAGAGTGTGAACCTGACTGACATACGAGGAGATGAGTCAGGAGACCGCCAAGCCATTGAGTACCCTGTCTCGGTAGTGATGAAGGCAGAGGTGGCCGACGAGGGAGACGCTGGAGAAGATGAGACAGTGTCGATTCAGCCGGTGGAAGATATCGATGTAGATAAAGCATGGCTATTTGATGAAGGTCCAGCCCAGGCAAATGAAGTCTCGGTGAGGTCAAAAGTGAATGTGGCCCAGCCGAAGAAGAATCATGTGAAGAGAGCGGACCTGAGTAGAGCCCAGACTGCTGAAATTAAGAGTCGGAAGGCGAACGCAACTGTGCTGAGTAGGAATGAGGAAGGATGTGGACATACTGAGGACGGGAGTAGAGCGTCACGTTGTCCACGAGCACAGAGGCATATAGATAGTGGAGTTAAGTTGTTTGAGATGTCAAGAGTTGACATGTTCCACAGGAAACGTGAAGAAAAGATAGTGAAGAAGAGTAATAGCCGAGAAAATGAAAGGAGAAGAGACAGTATGTGTGGAGAGATGCTTACGAGCACTCTAGGAGAGGTAAAGCGACATGTACGGTCGAGTGCTGTTGGATGTAATACAGTGCCCGAAGAAACTTTTAGGGAACGAAGAAGAGTTGAAGGAGAAGAAATGGAGTTGTATAAAGGTGAAAAGTGTGGGAAGAGGAAGATGATACAAGCATGGATGAATAGAAGAAAGCCGAGGACTCGATGGAGGTCAAACAGGATGAGCTCTCGGATAAATGAGGAGACGGAAGGGAGGATAGTCGGTGAAGACGAGGGAGTGAAGTATGATGACAGGAGACGAAAGTATAATGGCAGTAGATGGAAGTGTGAAGACGACAGAGGAGGTACAGACAGTAGATGTCTGACTCTGGACGTGAAGAGAGGAAGACGAGGGAATGGAGGGTGGAAACAATAAGTAGAGTGGACCGATGGAGTGCAGGCGTCCAAGGAGGACAGCCTAGCCAAGAGGTGCCAGAGAAGTCAGATCGTTTATGAGAAGATCATGTTTCTGGAGAGAGGTGAGCCAGATGTTGCAAGGAGCAACGAACTAATTGTAGACTCCTAAGGGAGTATATCGGGTGAAGAACGAGACAGTGTGGTGGCGGATGTATTATCCCGAGCTTTGCCACTAGAATAACTCTCAAAAATAAGGGGAGGGGAGTGTTATGATCTCAGCCTACAGGAGAAACGAGTCTCCCTCCTTGAGAGTTATTCGTCAAGCCTGACCTGATTAGAAGGTCTAGCGAATATTGAGGTGATAACGCATATGTAAAATAGTTGCTTGGATATGTGTAACAGTTTGAGATTATGGGCAATGAAGAAGAAAACAGATAAATGACTGGCTAGGAGATGTGGACATTTTGCTGGAGGCGTGAGGCTCGCTTCCGGAGGACCTTGACCTCACTTGAGTGCCAGACATCGCAGGGGGAAGCCGCGCTCCGTTGAGCTCCCGTCAGAAGGGAACCCCTAGTGATATATCTCTAAGAGAAGAGAAGTGTGCAGACGTGCCAGCTGTGGAATTGAGCTGAGAACGTTGTGGTGTCAAGTCTTGGACGGCGAGGAGAGTTTAATAAGCTGCTCAGAGGCATTTTCGTGGGCTGTGTGGAGCGCCCTGACCAGACGCCGTCAGAGGGAAAGCGCCCTCGATCAGTTAATCTGTGGTAAGCACGATATACGCCAGTTCATAGTGATTGCTTGTAGTTGGTCGTGTGCCCAGCGACAGTAGCAATGTTTATTTATAAGTTAGACATGTTTTAATAAGGCAGAAAGCCTGAAATAGGAGAGTGAAGAGGGAGGAGCACAGAGCGACGTCAGCCCCCTCTGAGCGCTGGCGGACGACTGAGGGAGCCTGGCTCCTGATGGAGGAAGACCCTCCCAGCGAGTGAGGACCGCCGCCAGGCGAGGTGGAGTATGGACCCGCCCAAAGCGGGGGAGTCCACTCTCACTGTATGTAGAGGACAGATAGAGGTTTGAGGCAAGCATATTGTGTGGTTATTTTTGTTTATGTGTTAAAGGGGAACATTTTATTGGAGTGTCGATGGGTTGCAGGTTTGTCTTTGGGGAAGAAGTTGCTGAGAACTTCGAAGCCAGCAGATGAAGTAGCTGATGAGACCCCAAGGTAGTGGAGCAGAGGACCTCGAGCTGTGAGGAGAAGCAGCAGTGAAGAGGAGTGTCACGTGCTTCTGTAGAGGTGGAGAAGCACCATAGTTGCTCGGGGAAACTTCATGGTGTAGCAGCCAAGAGAGCTGTGGAGGAACCTAGCAGAAGGGTGAAGCACCGTAGTTGCACAAGGAAACTTCATGATAGCAGCCTGGAGGAGCTGCAGAGGATCCTGGTAGTGAAGCCCGGAAGAACCTAAAGATATTAGGGTAGTGAACTTCCAGAGGTGGAAGGGGAAGTTCTGGTGGATTACTTGTAGGGAGTTGATAGTGTTTGGTTGTCAGTAGCGTGCAAGACGCAGTGAGAGGTGAGTGACTGTTTGCATTCTTATGTCAAGGAGTGATTTATTCTGAAGCTTAGAGTTGCAGTCGTAGGCTTGATTACCTACAGATGTATGTGCTCGAGGACTGACAGTGATCGATTAATCATTGTTGTGTATCAATGAACATTTATACTGATATATGTTATTGCATTCAAATGCTGGTTTTCTATATATACATTATCTTGCTGATAGTGCAACAGTGTATGTAGGCTTGATCAACTTGAGGAGGTTAATAGTATCAGGTGGTGAACCAGGAGACAGGATACCACTTGATAAGCTGATAATAGAGTTCTGATGGTGTTGGAGTGCAACCTGATTGTGATATTATAGAGTATAGGATTCATTATTATTATATGTGTGTATGTATCGTGTATGTGCTTTGTCCAGTAAATGTGTCATAATTTGCTGGTGTTTGCCCTTGTCCTAGTGAGGCTTCCCAGGAGGTAGTAAAGAAGGAGAGAGAGAGAGAAAGAACCAAGAACCACTGCTGTGGACAGGGAAGGAGGTAATACTAGTAAGTCATAGGGGATTGAGGAGATCATATCTCATAAGGAGAGAGTGGGGAGTCACAGCGGCTCGAGTGGGTGTGTGCACGTGACAACGAGGCTAAGTGTTGGAGCCGCATCCCCTAAACGTGTGACGTTGAGCCCCTCTCCAAGAGCCAGAAGCGCCAAGGGTCTCCTAGTATAAGCACTCTGCCGAGTTGTGGGTTGGGTTGTCCATAGCAACGACGACAACACACCACACACTATAATATATGTCAGGCCAATCCTGGAGTATGCAGCCCCACACACACACACACACACACACACACACACACACACACACACACACACACACACACACACACACACACACACACACACACACACACACACACACACACACACACCATCCCAGTATCCTCCGCAACCCTGGCATCCACCTCACAAATCCTCACACCCATGGCACAGCTTCCTCCACCAGCAGAACATTCACCAAGGAGGAGATTTGAGAAGGGACAGAAGAAAGTGAGCCTCAAGGCAATGTACACTAACATAGACGGTATTACAAATAAAGCAAATGAACTTGGAGAATGGGTACTAGAGGAAAACCCAGACATAATGGCTCTCACAGAAACAAAGCTGACGAAAACAATAACAAATGCAGTGTTCCCACAGGACTATTATGTTATGAGGAAAGAGAGAGAAGGAAGAGGTGGGGGTGGTGTAGCTCTGTTGGTAAGAAAAGGCTGGGATTTAGAGGAGTTGGTTGTTCAGGGATGTGAAGGTTTCAATGACTACATAATAGGAACAATAACAACTGGAGGGCAAAAAATTATAATAGTAGTCATATATAATCCGCCACCAAATGACAGAAGACCCAGACAGGAATATGATAGAAACAAAATGGCCGCCATTAACATAATGGAGATAGCAGCTTCTGTTGCTAGCAGGAATGGATCTGGACTACTAATCATGGAAGACTTCAACCATGGGAAGATAGATTGGGAGAACAGAGACCCACATGGAGGACCAGAAACATGGAGAGCTAAGCTGCTGGACGTGGCAACAAGAAACTTTCTAAGCCAGCATATCAAGGATCCAACAAGAATGAGAGGAGAGGATGAACCAGCAATGCTTGATCTGATATTTACCCTAAATGAGTGGGATATATGGGAAGTCAAGATGGAAACGCCCTTGGGAATGAGTGATCACAGTGTATTGAACTTTGAGTACCTGGTAGGGCTAGGAATTATCCCCCCCCCCCCAAAAAAAAAAGAACTAGGAAACAAAAGGCTGGCATACCGAAAGGGAAATTATGAGGAGATGAGAAGCTTCCTAATGGAAATAAATGGGACACAGACCTCAGAGCTAAGTCTGTACAAGATATGATGGACTATGTCACCCAAAAGTGTCAGGAGGCTGTAAGCAGGTACATCCCGGCCCAAAAGGAAAAATCCGAGAAGCAAAAGAAGAATCCATGGTATAATAGGGCATGTATGGAAGCAAAGGTACTGAACAAAAGGGCGTGGAGGAACTTCCGGAATAACAGAACACCAGAAAGCAGAGAGAGATACCAGAGAACCAGGAATGAGTATGTCAGGGTGAGAAGAGAAGCAGAGAAAAGTTATGAAAATGATATAGCAAACAAAGCCAAGACCGAACCAAAGCTACTCCACAGTCACATCAGAAGGAAAACAACAGTGAAAGAACAGGTAGTGAAACTTAGAACAGGCGAGGACAGGTATACAGAGAATGACAAAGAGGTGTGTGATGAACTCAACAAGAGGTTCCAAGAGGTCTTCACAACAGAACAAGGTGAGGTCACTGTGTTAGGAGAAAGGGAAGTAAACCGGGCGGCCTTGGAAGAGTTTGAAATTACGAGAGAGGAGGTCAAGAGACACCTGCTGGACCTGGATGTTAGAAAGGCTGTTGGTCCAGACGGGATCTCGCCATGGGTACTGAAAGAGTGTGCAGAGGCACTTTGCTTGAGTGACCACTCTCCATAGTGTATAGTAGGTCACTGGAGACGGGAGACCTACCAGAAATATGGAAGACTGCGAATGTGGTCCCAATATACAAAAAGGGCGACAGACAAGAGGCACTGAACTACAGGCCAGTGTCCTTAACTTGTATACCATGCAAGGTGATGGAGAAAATCGTGAGAAAAAACCTGGTAGCACATCTGGAGAGAAGGGACTTCGTGACAAATCGACAACATGGGTTCAGGGAGGGTAAATCTTGCCTGACTGGCTTAATAGAATTCTATGACCAGGTAACACAGATTAAGCAAGAAAGAGAGGGCTGGGCGGACTGCATTTTCTTGGATTGTCGGAAAGCCTTTGACACAGTACCGCATAAGAGGCTGGTACATAAGCTTGAGAGACAGGCAGGTGTAGCTGGTAAGGTGCTCCAGTGGATAAGGGAGTACCTAAGCAATAGGAAGCAGAGAGTTACGGTGAGGGGTGAGACCTCCGATTGGCGTGAAGTCACCAGTGGAGTCCCACAGGGCTCTGTACTCGGTCCTATCTTGTTTCTGATATATGTAAATGATCTCCCGGAGTGTATAAATTCATTTCTCTCAATGTTTGCGGACGATGCCAAAATTATGAGATGGATTAAGACAGAAGAGGACAGTTTGAGGCTTCAAAAAGACCCAGACAAACTGCAGGAATGGTCGAACAAGTGGTTGTTAGAGTTTAACCCAACCAAATGTAATATAATGAAGATAGATGCAGGGAGCAGGAGGCCAAATACAAGGTATTATCTGGGAGAGGAAATTCTTCTGGAGTCAGAGAAAGAAAAAGACTTGGGAGTTGATATCACGCCAGACCTGTCTCCTGCAGCGCATATCAAGAGGATAACATCAGCGGCATATGCCAGGCTGGACAACATACGAACGGCATTCAGAAATTTGTGTAAAGAATCATTCAGAACTTTGTATACCACATATGTCAGGCCAATCCTGGAGTATGCAGCCCCACACACACACACACACACACACACACACACACACACACCTTTGCTGAAATGCTGAAGAGGCCAGGTGCAATGTCAACAGTCAAGGAAGTTGTAATGAAAGCAGTAACCTCACAGGAGGCAGCTAGATGCACAAGCCAGCTAATAGAAAGGAAAGAGCTGTAGTAGTGGTAGGTGTGAAGGCACAAGAGGGCTTCACAAGGGAGGAATCGAGGAATAAAGACAAAGCTGAAGTGGCAGGGATATTAAAGGAGATAGGAATGGAAGAGGATGAACGAGACATAGAACAGTTTTTTCCGGATTGGCCAGTACAACAGAGACAAAAAGAGATTGATCAAGGTAGTGTTCAAGAGCGAGGACATCAAAGAGGACATCCTAGTAAAGAAGAGCAAATTGAGGTATGCAAGGAACTACAAAGAGGTATATGTTCAGAGGGACATGACCAGAGACGAGATAGTAAGTGCAGCAGATGCAAGGAAAAGGCGCAAGGAGAGGGAAAGGAGCCAGGGAACCTCAGCCTCCAACTCAGCAATCTCAGAGGGGAGTGGGAAACCTCAATCCAGCAACCCAGGAACCCCAGAGGGGAATGCAACACCCCAGCCTACCACCTAATAGGGCCCTCCCTACCCCCAGCACAAACCCTTCCTTGCCCCTGCACAATGCCCATCAGGAAACCCAAATCCTCCCCCTCCCCTTACCCCAAGTAGCCCCTGCTTTCCCAGCCCCTGGTCTTCTCCCTGCCCCAAGCAGGCCTGAGCAAGACCAAACCCCTCTATCCCCCACTCCACCTCCCCGCAAAACCCGGTCAACTACACCGCAGGAGGGCGTGCACTCTCCCCAAGCAATCCCTGCCCCCTCACCCCTAGGACTTCTTCCTGCCCCAAGCATGCCTGAGGAAGACCTAAGCCCTCCATCCCCCACTCTACCTCCCCCTGAACCCTGGAAACTACCTCACAGGAGGAGGAGCCTACCAAGTAGCAATGACCATAGAACAACTTCCTACACTTGTGGGGAGTGAGGGTGAAATTGGATATAAGAAAGTGAGCTTCAAGGTAATGTACTCAGACATTGATGGGATTACCAATAAAGCAAGTGAACTGGCAGAAAGGGTGCAAGAAGAATACCCTGATGTAATAGGACTAACGGAAACAAAAATTGTCAAGAGTCATAACAGATGCTGTTGTTTCCAAAGGACTACTATATAGTAAGGAAAGAGAGGGAAGGGAGAGGAGGTGAAGGAGTGGCCCTGCTGATAAGGAAGGACTGGAGTTTGATGAGATGGAAATTCCGGGCTGTGACGGATTCAGAGATTACATAACAGGAACTATAACAATGGGTGGACCTAAGATAGTAGTGGCAGTCATTTACAACCCTCCCCTAAATGACAGAAGACCTAGAGAGGAGTTTGATAGGAACAACATGGCAACCATTAATATAATAGAGAGAGTAGCTTCAGTTTCCTGCAGGAATGGCTCCAGACTCTTAATCATGGGTGATTTCAACCATGGAAAGATAGACTAGGAGAATGGGGACCCACATGGTGATGCAGATACGTGGAGAGCTAAACTCTTGTAAGTGGCAACAAGGAATTTTCTGAGCCAGCATGTCACGGAACCCACAAGAGTGAGAGGCAATGATGAACCAGCTAGACTCGACTTGATATCACCCTGAATGAGTCAGAAATAAGGGAAGTCAAAGTTGAAGCCCCCATAAGAATGAGTGACCACAGTGTACTGACCTTTGAGTACTTGGTGGAGGGTAGGGATAACCAATCCAAGGATGGGAGTTGAGGGAAAAAGACTGAATTACCGAAGAGGAAAATATGACGAGATGAGGAGCTTCCTCAGGGGAATACCATGGAAACAGAACTTAGAGACAAGAATGTGCAGGTCATGATGGATTTTGTCACCCAGAAGTGCCAGGAAGCTGCAGACAGGTTTATCCCCGTCCAAAAGGAGAAAAACGAAAAACAACAGAAAAACCCATGGTTCAACCAAGAATGCAAGGTAGCGAAGCAACTGAGTTAAAGAACATGGAGAAACTACAGAAATAACAGAACACCAGAGAGCAGGGAGAGATACCAGAGGGCCAGAAATGAGTACCTCAGAGTGAGGAGGGAAGCAGAGAGACAATTTGAAAATGACATCGCGAGTAAAGCCAAGACCCAACCAAAGCTGCTCCACAGCCACATCAGGAGGAAAACAGCAGTGAAGGAACAAGTGATGAAGCTGCAAAAAGCGGAGAAACAGATACACAGAGAATGACAAGGAGGTGTGTGAAGAACTAACAAGAGATTCCAGGAGGTCTTCACAATAGAACAAGGAGAAGCTCCTACACTAAATGAGGAGGCGGCAAACCAAGAAACCTTGGAGAATTTGACCTCACCAGTGATGAGGTCAAAAGGTGTCTGCTGGAGCTGGATGTGACAAAGGCTGTTGGGCCTGACAGAATCTCACCATGGATACTAAAGGAAGGTGCAGAAGCACTAAGGGTGCCACTCTCTATGGTGTATAACAGGTCACTGGAATCAGGAGACTTACCAGTAAGTTGGAGGACAGCTAACGTGGTCCCAATATACAAAAAAGGTGATAGGCAAGAGGCACTGAATTACAGGCCAGTTTCCTTAACTTGTATACCATGCAAGGTGATGGAGAAGATCGTGAGGGAAAGGCTCGTAGAGCATCTGGAGGGAAATAACTTTGTAACGCACCACCAACATGGGTTCAGGGATGGTAAATCGTGCCTCACAGGCCAAATAGAATTTTATGACCAGGCAACGAAAATTAGGTAGGAAAGAGAAGGGTGGGCCGACTGCATTTTCCTGGATTGCCAAAAAGCCTTTGACACAGTATCCCATAAAAGGCTGTTAAAAAAGTTGGAGCAACAGGCAGGAATAAAAGGGGAAGGTGCTCCAGTGGATAAGGGAGTACTTAAGCAACAGGAAACAGCGAGTAACGGTGAGGGGGGGAGACATCAGAGTGGCGAGATGTCACCAGCGGAGTCCCATAGGGCTCAGTACTTGGACCATCCTGTTTCT